>CAUYQV010006433.1:0-10443 GCA_963574575.1 Galagoides demidoff
TTTTTTTTTTTTTTTTAAATCTCATAGCACACTTCAACCCATAGTTAAACTTTCATGGCAACTTAAATTATGTTGACCAAAAAAGAAAAAAGTAAAAAGTAAAAAATATATACTTACTGTGCTTTGAATTTCTTTAGGAAATAATTTAATTAATGGTCTTTAAAATTTTTGGCAGCACACCTAAGATCCTCTCATGGCATACCAGTTGAAAAACACTGTAAGTAGTCCTGATTTCAGTAGGCTACTTACCCCTGAAGGTTAAATGATACTTTACCAAACAAAAGAACTCTTTCTACATCTTCTGTTTGATAGTCATTAGCCATCTTGCAGAGGTGAAAACCCTGCCTACTCTATTGTTGGAAAAAATAAAGGATTGACAAATATGAAACCCCAGTGCTCTTCAGAGACCCTTGCTATTTGGGGTGTGAGTGTGTTCCACATGGTCACACAGAGACCCAGGTCATTGCTTGTTATTATGGCTTCATCACCCCCTGGGGGAGAGTTGAGTCACTGCCTTGTTCCTGTGTTAGCCCATGGAAACTGGAGGGCAAGGAGGACAAATGATTTTTTTTTAAAAAAAATGAGTGACACAGAAGAAGCATATATCACTTTCTCTCATATTATGCAGTCTAAAATACTGTCTAGGAAAACTGAGCATATAATCATGCAACACAAGTTTCAAAGACATTGAACACATACTCTGGATCTATCAAGCAAGAGAAGGTCACAGAAATGTCCTTTCCTCAGAGTTCTGTCCACTCTCTATGCTCCATTGTCAAGCATGAAAAAACTGTCTGCCTAAATAATTCATCAGTGAGATGCCAACCCTGTAGAATTTAATCTCTTGAGAGAATCACTTAAGGGAATTTGAGAAACATAGTCATCTCCAGCTAGGTGGCCATGGGCTCAGTTTAAACTGATTAACATGGAAGAAAAGAAAAATAAATTCTGGGTAACAGTTAGTAGTTTGCCATAAACCGTATGTATTCACAGGTTTATTTTTTATAATCATAGTCTGTCTCTCAGCTGAAAAAATAAGACTCAGCCCACAGATAAGAAACAAGTCTTATTAATAGTAACAGCTTGTGTAGATTGTGAAATTGACAGATTAGTAAACATGTATTCACACAGACAAAATGAGATCATAATGTCATTAGGAAATCAGAACTCTATACTTGCATATTATTTCAATACAAGGTTTTCCCAGCCAGATCAGGGAAAGCTCATTTATTCTTCCAGGTATAGGAACAATGCAAACAATTTAAAATATAACTTGCTTCATACTTGGAAGATCTATATTTAAACAACATGAAAATTATTTATTTAAACACTTAGGTTTCCTTGGAAACTTGTACCTCAAGGTCTACACATGTTAAGAAAACATTTTTATATGGAACATCATTGTATAAAAACTCTGAGACAAGTTACCATGCTATTTAGTCAAATACACACGGTTGATAGCATTACTGAGGGAAGCCACCATTTATGGTGATAGCTAGCATTTTCTTCATTAATGTCAAATCAGTAATCAATAATTTGACCTCATTGTGTCTACTTTATTTGATAACTAGGTGTATAGTTTGTTTATAGGCATGAATTCTGAACATATTTCCAGATACAAGTTGTCAAAATTTTCTGTGACCTTAATTTCTATCATTTTGGCAGCTGTTTATTGTTTACTGTGTTCCTGAGCAAAAGTGAAGTTGCTACTACAATTGTCTGTATGTGCTAGCTTGTAGAGGAATAAGAAACCTAGTAAAAGAGATTAAGTAGAATTACACATGTTATTTCTATTTTAAAATGTTGGCATAACATTATTTGGACAACCTGAAGATCACACCTCAACAAAAGCATGGACTACAAGTCTCATTTCTTATTACAGGATCTTTTTTTAACTCTGTTGAGGTCCAGTTGACTATTTTATAAAGAGAGTGAATGTATTAAGGCACAAATAGGAGAAATACAATCTATATACCTCCTGTGCCCCATAATGACATTTTAGTCAACAGTGGTCCCATAAGATTATAATGCTGTATTTTTACTTCACCCTTTCTATGTGTACATATCTTTAGATATATGACTACTTACCTTTGCATTACAATTGCCTACAGCATTCAGTACAGTAACTGCTATACAGGTTTGGAATATAAAAGCAATAAGCTACAACATAGAAACCTAGGTGTGTAGTAGGTTGCACCATCTAGGTTTAAGTAAGCACACTGTATAATGGTCCCATGAGGATGAAATTGGCTAAGGATGCATTGCTCAGAATGTACCCCTTTCATTAAGTGGTGCATGCCTGTATTATGTGACATTTAGAAATAAAAAAAATAGTATATATTTGTTCTGTATAAATGTCAAAAATTGTTTTTGCTCATTGAAATGTGGGTGCTTCTAGGGGAAAGATGAACATACAAACATTGGACTTACAGTACATGTATTATAACTGTTGGAAGAAATCTTAGAGGACATCTAGTTAAGTATTTCCCCCAAGGCCCAGGTTCATTACTTCTTTATCATTCCTAACAGATTACCTCTCAGTCACCTCAACTTGAATGCTTTGGGTGCAGCCCATCCTGTTCCATCTCATCATTCTTCAGATGGACACCTCTAAACTGTCTCTCTAACGTCTTATTCTCTTTGGCCTTCTCTGAAACAACAGATTGTAAATCTGTTCTCATTTCTGTGTGATTATCTATGAATATACGAGGAGTATTATTTTCCTCCTGAATCTTTTCAAGGCTAAATATTCCCAACTGTTTCAGCATTCTTTGATTGAAATGGTTTCCTGGCTCATCATGCTCCCGATGACCTTCTTTTGGACACACTTCTGCTTGCCAGTGTCACTTAAAAAAAATGCTGCAGATGTGTTGTGGCCAGTCCAGAATCCAGTAAAATAGTGTTTTTTTTTTTGTTTTTTTTTTTTACTAGCTAGCATGCATTTGTTCCTGAAATGAACATGACATTAACTTTTTCATCAGCTGCCCCACACTATATAGTCATATTTGAAGGAGGCCCCTTCATTGGCCACTCAAGGGGCCTGTACATCCATCACTACAGATTTTATTTATTCCCTTGATGCTGAAATTTTTTTCTTTTCTCTGACATCCCTAGAGTCGCCTAGTAAGATATAAGTCACCCAATTTAAGTAATACCTTCTGGGGTAGGGAACCTATGGCCTTGGGGTTGTATGTGCCTTCTAGATCCTGGAGTACAGTCTTTTAACTGAATTGAAATTTTGCAGAACAAATCATTTTCAACAGATTTTTCATTTATAATTAGTTAACAACTATAGGAGGGGAGAAAAGGCAGCAATAAGAGAGTTCAGGAAATGAGAGACATCCTCAGTATCATTCCCATGAAGTCATTATTAGGGAATTTGGAAGATATCAGAGAATAAACATTGCTCACTACAAACTTTCCTGTCATTTAAGGTGTTGTAATAGATCTGTCAACCCTTAGTGTAATGTTTGAATTTTGAAGTTACCTTGTATCTCAAACATCTAAAACTATAAAAAGGGTCTAAAGAAATCAAGAAAGGGTAAAATAGTACATATAATTTTGGGTTTCACATGTGAGATTAAAACCTGTGTCTAATACTATACTTTAACAAATTTTTCTCATTATTCTATGTCTTCACATTTAAAATTGTGTTCTTGAGCACAGCATGTAGTCAAGACTTGCTTTTCATCCCAAATGAGAGTTCTGTCATTGAATTGGAATATTGAGACCAAAGTTGGTAGAAAGAAATAAAAAATGAGTCACACTACTTTTAAAATTTTCTAGTATGCACATTATAAAGAAGAAAGAAAGTACTCATCCTGAGTTGCCTATGGGCTGCTCATGGTGGTTCTCAACCTTCCTAATACCATGGCCCTTTAATACAGTTCCACAGGTTGAGAACCGCTGTGAGGTTTAATGAACCTCTTGGGTTACCAACAGATTGTAAATCTGTTCTCATTTTTTAAAAAGGCCATTTTAGAAAAAAGACATCCACACACGAATGTTTATAGCAGCACAACTCATGATCACGGGAATGTGGAGGCAACCCCAGTACCTACCAATGTGTGAATGGATGGGTAAGAAATGGTATGGAGTGCTGCTGAGCCTCAAAAAACGGTGATCTCATAACTTTTTGAATAGCCTAGAGGGAACTGGAGACTATTCTCTTTTTTTATTTTTATTTTTATTTTTTTATTGAGACAGAACCTCACTTTGTCACCCTCGGTAGAGTGCTGTGGTGTCATAGCTCACAACAACTTCAAACTTTTGGGTTCAAGAGATTCTCTTGCCTCAGCCTCTCAAGTATCTGGGACTACAGGCACCCTCCACAACATTGGCTAATGAAACTATTCTTTTAGGTGAAACATCACAGGAATGGAGAAACAAACACCAAACATATGTACTCAATACTAAATTGGAACTAATCAATCAATACTTAAGTGCACATAGGGAAAGAATCTTAGTGAAAATCAAGCTGAGGGGAGGGGTAAATTCATACCTATTGGGTGCAATGCCCACGGTCTGAGTGGAGGGCACACTTAAGTGTACCGCTTTGATTCAATATGTACAAAAACAAAGTATATAAACAAAACATGAGTACACCCTAACATTATGAAATTTTTTAAAAATGAATTCAACCATACACACAGTTAACACAACCCACTACTTTAAAAAAAATAAAAACAGTTGGTGAAAGGCTCACTAGTTTACATGATTACACAGTGGCTTTGTTTTTGACTTGAAACATCATGGTCATTCAGTGGTCTAATTTTTTCTTACCAGACTAGCCCCTGGGATATTTTTATCTCCTTTACAGTTCTTCAGATTCTACAAAAGTGAATTCATTTCCTAAGTCCTGTAATCTAATCTGTCTTATTCTAGTGTATGGATGTTTATGTGGTGTGTGTAGTGGGGTGGGTAGGTGTTTATGTGTGTATAATTAGAAAAACTGAGAGTTATCATGGTTTTTCAAAGGGAAAATAATTGATAGCTAACTAATTTGGGGAGAAGACCATGGAAAATCATAAGCTTTGAACAATGGTGGAACTTAAATTGGGAAGGCTTCAGATCTGGGGAACAATGTCTCTCCTTCCCTTTTCTGGTTTCTTCCAACTTTTCTCTTAAAAGCAATTCTCCTATTATATCTTTTGTATGTTTAATTCTTTTGTTTTTCAGAATATTATAGAGGTACAAATGTTTTGGTGACATGAATTGCTTTTGTACAGTCTGAGTCAAAGTTATAAGTGTGCCCATCACCCAGATAGTATGCACCATGTCTGTTAGGTGTGAGTTTGCCTGTTCTCTCCTCCCCTCTCCCACTTGCTTGGTTTTTCATTGAGTTTTCCTTCCATGTGTGCAATGAGCATTGAATGATTAGGTCCAATTTAATAGTAGGTACATATTGTGTTTGTTTTTCCATTCTTGAGATATTTCAGTTGGAGAAGTAGTCTCCAGTTTCTTCCAGTTTGTTACAAAAGCTATTGGATCACCATTTTTTTGTGTGTGGCTGAGTGGTACTCTATGGTATACATATACTACATTTTATTGATCCACTTTTGTGGTACTGGGTTGACTCTATGTCTTTGGGATTATGAATTGTGTTGCAATAAACATTCTAATGCAAATGACTTTCTGATTTAAACAAAAGAAAAAGAAAGGTAAAATTAATTTCAAGTATATATTTTATTTAGCCCAATATATACAAAATACTTCAATAAGCAATCAGTATACAATTATTGATTAGATATTTTAAATTCTTTTTCTGTATAAAGTTTTAAAAATCCATTAATTCATACCAGCCATATATCAAATGTTTAATAACCACATGCAGCTAGTGACTGCCATGTTAGATAGCACAATTTAAATAATTTATGTTTAATTGTCATTATGTTAGATTTGATTTATCATCTTGCTAGTTTTTTTATATTTAATTCTACTCTTTGTACCTTTCTCTTTTTTATTGACTTATTTTTTATTAGCTGAGTATAACTTTCTTGTAATGATTCCATTTATCCCCATTATTGGCTAATTAGCTATACCTTTGTTTTATTTTTTATTGTTGCTATAATGTTCACATAAACATCTCTAATTTACCAATGTCTATCTTCCAATAATATTATTCAATTTTGTGTACAGCAGAAAATACTGTTTCCTTCTTTCTTTGTACTATTGTTTTCATATATGTTTATCTGTCTTCACATTATGTACTTTATAATACATTGTTATTATTTTCTTCTTAAATTATCCAGTCTGTTTTAAGGAGATTAGCACATGAGAAAAAAATTTACCCAGATATTTGCTGTTTCTAATTATCTTTAACTTTTTGTGTAGTGTTAATTTCCATACAGTTATTATTTCCTTTCTTCTTGAAAAAAAAATCTTCAACATTTCCTAAAGTTTATTTCTCTGATAATGAATTCTCTCAATTTTGTTTGTCAATAAAGTCTCTGTTTCCTCCTTCATTTTGGAAATTTATTTTTGTTAACTATAGAATTACAGCTTGACAGACTTTTTTTCTTTTTCTTTCAGTATTTTGAAATTATCATTCCATTGTCTTCTGGCCTCCCTAGTCTCTAAAGATAAGTCTTCTATCATTCTTGTCTTTGCTCTTCTAACTGTAATGAGTTTGGGGCTACTTTCAGGATCTTCTGTTTATAATGGATATTTAGCAATTTGATGATGATGTGCCTTGGTATGCTTTTCTTTGTGTTTCTTTTGTTTGAGACTCAATGTGTTTATTGTATATATGGGCATAGGATGTTCATCAAATTTAGAAAATTTTCAGATATTATTTCTTCTACTTCTCCCAAAGAACCTACATTTATTTCTGCTAGCAACAACTCATGCTAAATAAGCTAAATGAGCCCCTAACATATCCTGAAGTCTGATATAAACTACTGGCTTATATAAAATGAGGAATTGAGGAGAATGAATTGTGGTCTTTAAATTTCCTTGTATTGAAGAATTTGGGCCTTTGACTTTTACGTAGAGGAGAAATGGGAACACAATTTTCTGGACATTATTTCTCCAGAAATAAAACAATATAAGGAAATCTGTATTATGTGAATTTGAGAATTAAAAAATTATTAAAATTTGTACTACTGTAGTATCTTTATTCTGTCATTTGAGCTTATAATATACCTTGTAAAAATTTGAGTTGGAAAACAAAAATTGTCAGGGTCCTGCCCCAGGGCAGTGTGTGGAACTGGTGGAGATTGACTGAAGAAATATAATGTTGGAAACAACAGCAAAGAGAAAGACATGAGACACAGAATAGAATTAAAGGTGGGAACTCAGGAGTCCATTGCCCATTTGTGGGATTCTGGCAGAGACACCAAGCTCTACTCTGCTTTTATTGAAGTCTATTTGCCCAGAGGGTAAGATAAGGGAGAAAACAAAGATGTCAGCAGTTTCTCTGAGTGAGCATATCAGCTCCTATTATTGTTATTAATTTTAAGGATTTGAGAGGCCTTGAGGAATCTGAAATCTGAGTCTTGTATAGGGAGAGCCTCCCACTTGAGATCATACACACAGATTTCTAGGGATATGTTAAACTCCAATAGTTCCTTGTGGAGTAAAATGCCACTGGCATTAATCTCCTCTGAGGAATCAGTGGGAGGGAGGAATTTTCCTCCCATCACCACCACAGAGGATCTTCCTCTGCCATAAGGGATATAAGCTATTGTGCCCTTGAGCTACTCCCTTGATCTCTGTCCTAAATGCAAATCTCCACAATGGGTATCTCCTTTGCCTGTTTACTAGACAGGAAATGACCCAGTTTATGTATCTTCCTAGGTCTTTGTGCTCATAGACCCAGCAGAGGTGCTCATAAGCTGTATCCCCAACAGGCTAAAATTTCAGAAAAGGCAAAAGCTTGAAAGCAATGGCTAGCTTAAATGTAAACTAGCTGATTTTTCTTTGTTCTGATTCACTCTTCCTACTTTTTAATTTTCTTCTTTTTCTGGGGGATGCTTTCCCTTGCTAAGAATGACGTCTTTGGTCCCCATTCTCCCTATAAAAAATGAATTTATTTTTAGTCTAGATTACATAATGGCCTTGGAGTTGACCCAATTTAGAAGAAACTGCCAGCCAGTGGTCCCAGAAAGATATACAAAAGACCAATGATTGGTATTGGAAGAACAAAATTCATAAAGGTGTTAGAAGAGGTATATTGAAGAATGACTGCTGTTGCTCTTCAGGGAATAGTCACAAACCCTGTTAACTTAAGGCTTTCATTAGTAAGCCCCATGTGCTGAAAGACCAAAATGCTGGGTCCCTATTTGTTGTCTTTCACAATGGCCTATCCATAAAAAATCCATCTTTTCTTTCTATTTCCACTTTAAATGGTCAGTGGCTTCCATTCTGGCCTACTCATATCCAGTTCTGATAGGAAAATGTATTTATAGTAGTGGTGGGAGCAAGGGTGAAGGAATATTAGGAAACCCTTTGGCTGGAGAGTAAAGTCTAAAGATTATCATTAGCAAGGATGATATTTTACTCTCAACATCCCTAACTACTATATCTTGTGGATGTAAGAAACTGGCTTAGCATATATTCAGGGAGGTTGAGGTATTAATATTTGCTATCCCTAAAAGCCCAAGAGCTATCACTGATGTGGCAGATAGGCTCTTGCAAGTGGCCCTCACCATTCATGCCTTGTGTGATCTTTTCCCTTGAAGTATGAGGGGTGTCTGTGTCTTGCTTTTAACCAATGAACTTTGACAAGTTGATGGGGTGTGTGTGATTTTATGTAAGTGATTATGTCACATAAGATTTTGGTGCCCACCTAATGAATTTTTCTCTCACTCTCTTTCTGGAGTTGAAGAAGCAAGCTATGTAATTGTTAGATGCCTATTGTGAGTAAAGAACTGGGAGTGATCTTTTGATAGCCAGTCCTTGGTTCTACAAACGCTGGGCCTCAGATGAAACTGTAGGTCTGGCCTACACCTGGACTGCAGCTTCTTGAAACCACGAGTACCCAGCTAAGATGGTCCAGACTTGTGATCTACAAAATTTGTGAGATAACGAGTATGTTGTTTTAAGTTAATAATTTGTGCTCCTTTGTTATGAAACAATATAAAACTAATACAGTTACTAATGCTATTTTTTTTAGATGAATGAAGTATTACTTAACCAGTTTAAATAACTTAGTCCAGTATATATGGCTAATGAGGTGTAGAGATGTAGTTTGGATCCAGGAAGTCAGAAGAAAAGCTCAATATTGTTCTAATTAGAGAAGTTGGTAAATTTTCAAAGACTTTAAAAGGTTTTACTTCTCTAATAACATATCACCTTTAGGACATGACACTGAACAGATATTTGTAGCATTTAATATGTTTATGTCTGCATATTCATGAGGGTGGCCTTTTTAAATTTTATAACATTTTGTTTTTTGTTTATTTTATTCTGTTTCCATAGGACATTACCCACAATAGGATCCAATAAGACTAAAGAACTACACCTGCTTTTAAAAAAATACTAGCAAAGTAATGAAATAAAAGCTGGTCCCAAATGTAACTACCAAATGTTTTAGAAGAAAGTATCTCTAATCACACAAAGAATAAAGTTCCTATAGTGTTTACACATTCAAAAAGCATATTCTAAAAGCCTACACTAGATCCTCACTGTACATAGGATAAAATACAGTCCCTTATTAGGCTACAACACAAATTTGTAGCTTTATTTTCAACTACTTATTTTCATAGCCTACTATTCCTGACAATATTTTCAAAATGTCTAGTGCTTTTCTGCATCTATACATCTATTAACACCACAACTGAGTAAAATTATCTTCCCCTTATCTTTATAATTTTAACTCATTCTTTAAAGCAGAAGATCAAATTCCACCTTATTGGCAAAATTTCACCATAAAACCCCTTCTTAAAATGGTTTCTCTTCCTTATCTTTGTTGATGTTTATTGCTCATATGAATTCATTTTCTTTGTAGAATAATTAGTATTCAATCCAATTCCTCAAACATTTATGGAATTTCCAGGTACGATGGCAGACTTTAAATAGAAAATAGTGACCCAGACCCAGCCTCTGCCTTCAAAATGTTATTTCTCAATTGACTAATAGCTATTTGAATGCACAAAGGAAGACAGATGCTATTAGCCCCTAAATATGCTTCTAAGATTCCAAATTAAATTTATAAGACATAGGTTAGGCTTTAAAATAGGAAAATTTTTCATAAATTAATGGGGAAAATGAACATAGTTTTTAAAAATAAACTGAGTTTTAAACAAAAATAAATATATTTTCTTATTGAACAGAGAAACAGGCCCAGGGCTGTAAAGTTATGCTTGGCGCCTGTGGCTCAATCGGCTAAGGCGCCAGCCACGTACACCTAAGGTGGCAGGTTCGAATCCCCAGCCTGGGCCCGCCAAACAACAATGATGGCTGCAACCAAAAAATGGCCGGGCATTGTGGCGGGCGCCTGTG
>CAUYQV010006436.1:0-15633 GCA_963574575.1 Galagoides demidoff
TAAGATCTCTTTCATAGACATCATTAACAATAAACTAACAACTAGATGAACTGAAATTTTCTGTAAAAGGTACTATTTTATAGATATTGGTAGTTTATCTTATCTGACTAGGGCTCCAATGGAAGTATTCCCATACTGAGAGTGAAAAGAACTTCCATTAGTCCTCCATTGGTCATCTTGGCTGAAATGTAATACATATGTATTAAAAACAAAGTATAATATCAAGTTTTGCAATAAGCACCCTTTGAAATATATACAATTCTAAGCAAAGATGAACCTATGACTGTTTTATTTCAAGGGTAACTAATAGCTACAGAATTGTTTCTTATAAGAATGTTTTACGAAACTGAATAAGTTTGCATTAACTAAGTTTCCATTAAAAGAAAGGTAAATATTAAGTAGTTCCTTTGTCAGAGATTAAACAAATAGAACACATCCAGTATCCCCACCTCATGTTTTTGGCTGAGTTAGTGCTAGATTGCCATCTAAAGACTATTTAACCAAGATGCAACTTTAATGTTTTGGGTATTTTTTCTTTATTTTGTGTTTTGTTTTGTTTTTACATATTTAGAGATTCATTGTTATTGTTTTTACTGCTATTTAATTGTAAAAAATTATAAAAATATTGAAAAAATATTTCCAAACTGATACATAATAAATCATCTTGTGATGACATTGAATTCCTATCAGTGTGAAAGAGTTACACATAATTCACTAGAGAATGCCATTCCATTAGTTACAACAATGGATCATGATGTAATTTATCTCAATTGCTAGGGAATTTAAATTTCTATTTTTAAATAAGTAGAGAAGTTAGTATTTATATGCACATATATATTCTTTTCAAATGAATACAATTATTTTTTTCTGGTAATAATATTCAAGTTCAATGAAAAAATCATTAAACTAATGAATATTGATTTACCATAATCAAGTAGATATTCCTTGCATCAAGATGCTTTCTGTCTAGACAATCATATAGATCAATGTATGCTTTGTAAAAGGCAAGTACTTTCCTTTCAATTGTATATGAACATTTTTGTCAAAATACATTTATAATTATGAGTTAAATGGATCTTTTTCTTTATGCTCCGTATTTGGTTTAACAAATCTTTCACTACAATTACACTTTAGTGATATAATCTTCACATTACCCTATAAAAATATACAACTATTTAGCCATAATAATTAAAAATAAAAACTAATATTTTTCATTTAAAAATATTAAAAAAAATAATAAAACTAATTTTAAAACAGTATAAGAGCAGAATTTTCCAGAATCACCAGAAATTTGGAGAGTCATAAAGGCTCTAGGAAGCTCCCTGATTTTTCCTTGTTTCCCATCTGTAAGCTTTCTTTCACCTGATTTGATGGTGGTAATTCTCCTTGACCTTGGTAGACAAACTCCATCACTCAAGCCAACATCGTTTCTTTCTACTTTTGACTGTGATATGAGGAAACAAAGCTGATTAGGTAGCAGTCATAAATTCTAATCCTTTTAGTGTTTCATGACAAAAATATTCTACTCTTAGGTCCTTAAAGCTCCAAAAGGCAGAACCTGGACTGACAGAGATAGTTGTCAGAAATATTAGGAGCAGGTAAAATGTTTTGGGGGAAAATATTTCTATTTTCCCCTTGTTTCTTGGAATTCTAGTTACATGTTGACTATATTACAAAAAGCCATATACTTAGGTCATATAGTCAGATAATATTTTGCATCTCAAAATTTCAAGATATTTTCTCTGGGCTGCTTCTGTAACGAGCCTTAATAGATCAACACAGCTTTCTAAATATTTAGTGGTTTCTGTGGTTGGAGGAATAAAAAAGTTGTGAGTTTCAGTTGATTATCTTCAATTTTAATTGGAAAATAATTTTCTTTCTCGGAAGTACTATCATGTCAGAAACCATAAGGATGAACAAAAGTATTCAGGAAGTCCAAGAATGGTAGAGCTCATGATGTAAGTACGCTTTCAGAGAAAGAAAATGTAAGTCAAAGCTAAATGTCTATTCTAGTGGAAAATATCTGATGTTTCTATAATGAAAAGTTGGCCAGTGTAACCAGCATTCAAGCAAAAGGTTAGTTAATTTTGATGAAATATGGTACCGCATTGAAGAACAAGATTAGCTGTTGCTGCTTAAGCAGCGGGAATCACTAGAATTGTGATTTGGTCAATTTTTTCTGTTGTCAAATCCATTCACAATCTCTTTCCAGCTCATGATCTCACTTAGACACCACTAGGCTATTTGAATGAATAAATTCACTGACATACATAGGAAAAATAATCTTGTCAGTCTGATTATAAAGAGCTATATGAGCAGTATATTCCTTTTGATAAACATTTACATTTGTCACAAATATTCCCATACTCTGGACTCATTCACACAATTGCAAGAAGTATATCCTCACCTACATTCCTAAATATTCACACCAACCATCCTTTCCTCCTCCTGAATCTCTCTGTGACACAGACATGGTATCTACCTCCTGAACACGGGGGACTATATTTGGTACTTTGGTTGTGATTAGCTTTGTCACAAGAAAGGTATGGGGAAAAGCAAGTCATTCTTTACATCCAGGTCTGGCCCATAAAGTCTTTGATGACACCCATTCAGTCTCTCTCTCTTTCTCACTCTCTCCTCACACACAACCATATCCTCCAGGGTCTGAAATCCTTTGCACAGGGAGGAATTCAAGGGTGAGGTATTAGGAGTAGGAAACTAGGAGACAGGGCTGAGGCCAGATGCAGGGGCTTGAAGATCAGGTGCAAGCATTAAACAACTGGTAAGCAAAGTTAACTAGAGGGGGGGGTGGCATCTGCGGCTCAAGGAGCAGGGCACTGGCCCCATATACCAGAGGTGGCAGGTTCAAACCCAGCCCTGGCCAAAAACTTCAAAAAAAAAAAAAAAGAAAGAAAGAAAGAAAGAAAAGCTAACTAGAAGGGCTGATAACCCTGGGCAAGTTTTGACTGGCTTCTCAGCTCTCTGCCACCCTGTGTGAACTTTGGCGATAGTCATTTACATTGTAACTTTAAAATTTCTCTGCTCCTGAAATCACCACGGCATTTTGCAAACCACTAAATAAAGTATGAAGATGGGAGGGCTCCCAATCTGGAAATTACTGCCCAAATAAATTATCTGTAAAAGTCAACCCTTTCTTTGGCCTGGAATATTACTCCCCTCGGTTAGTAAGATTACAAAATACCTAAAACCAGTTCCTCCCAGGGCAGTGGCTCTCTTTCAGGCCTGCCCACTCCCCTCCCCGAGAGTATACTTTGGTACTTTTGCTTTCAATAAAAACATGTTGCTTGCTTGGCTTGTGTGGTACATCTTGAAATTCTTTTCGGAAAGTACAAGAAGAACTTGGAGAAACCTCTATTCCAGGTCCAAGAACAAAGGTGGCAGTAAAGCCTCTTGGGCAAAAGAAGTGCTACTTGGAGCAGAGGTTCCCAGTCAGTTTGTTTACAGAGCCTCACACTGGGCTATGCAGAAGAAGAAATAAATGTTCATTGTGTTGAATCTGGAAATTTTGTAGGCTTTTTTTTACGGATGCTAAACTATCCTACTAACAGAACAAACATTCAGGCAAATCATTAGCCACTGACCATGGATCAATGAGGGGTTTTATGCAGATTATACGTCCTTCTAATTAAACTAGGCAGCAAGATACCCAGTGAAGATATCGCTACAATGACAGCATAATGTTCAGGCTCCCAAATGTTTCTTCTGAATCAACCAGCCAGAAGGAGTAACCCTAAGTCTTCAGATGTGTGTATGTGGGGCAGAGGGTGTACTTGCTTGCACTGGTGGAACTACCCAGGCCTCCTCATCTGTTCTGTATTCTCTGATAAAGAGCACTCGTAATATCCAATTTCATATGTGGGTAAACAAAGTAGTCAGCATATCAGGGGCAACTATAGCTATCTATCAAAAAGACATGGTTATTGCAGTACAATTCATAATTCCAAAGACAAGGAATCAATCAAAGTGCTCATCAACTAATGACTAGATTAATAAAATGTTACACACACACCCCATAGAGTACTATTTAACCAGAAAAAGAAATGAAATGATGTCTTTTGCGGCAATTTGGATGGAACTGGAGACCATTATCCTAACTGAAGTATTTCCGAATGAAAAAACAAATATTTTATTTTGTTTAAGGAGCTAAACAAGGGTTTTAAAGGGTCATATAGGCATGTAACTGACCTTCTAAACTAGGAAGGAAGAGCCCAGGAAAGGCAGGAGGGATGAAAGCTCTCCTTTGGGTATAATGTGTAGTATCCTGGCCAATGGTACTCCAAAAGCCCTGCCGTCACCATTATACAGTTCATCCATGTAACAAAAAGTCACTTGTACCCCCCTAAGTGCACTGAAATAAAAAAATAAAGGACAGTTTTCCAGTTAAAGGTCAAGTGTATTTGGATGTATTCTTACCTCAGGTTTGATCTCTGCTTAAAGATCATTTCCATTTCCACTGGGGCAATGGAAAAAAGTTTGGACATAATGGACTCCCAATTCTGCACCCCCTATCTCACTAAGCGTAATCCACCAAAAGACCTTTGCTGGAAGGGGCCATCGATGCCTACCTAGTCTGGAAAAAAAAATGGTTTTATCTGGTACAGACGAGGTAAAAGCTCGATGGAGCTTGAGGCCTAAGACCCACCCAATGTTTAGCTATAATTTTTTTCCTGGGCATGTGGTGAAGTTCATGCCTATGGGAGAATTTTAATCTAAGAAATCTGTTTAATAGAAAGATACGGGTAGTCTGGTAGCTGTAACTATATAATAAGTTCTATGTCTCACATTTGACATAGTTTAAACAGGGCAATTAATGAATATATCTACTGAAGTTAAGAATTCAAAGAGACCCCCGGGACATGATGCTCAATCCAGATGATATCTTCAGGAGAAATTGTTTTTTTCAAACTCTTCTCAAATCTGGAAAATTTCCTGTGAATTTCTTCACAACATTGTTTACTTCCCTACCAATGTTTGCATTAACACTTTTGGGGAAGAAATGTGATGTTTGGCTGCACAGAAATAGTTAAAATTCATCCTTTAGCATTTATGGTTCTTCCACAGTCAGATCCGGTGGGATATTTATTAATTTAACAAACATATTTAGCATTGCAGTAATATTATATTTCCCTAACACTGCTCTAACAGCTTTAAATTATTGCTATAGTAACAAACAAATGTTATTTTCTCACTAAGAGAGGCATAAGAGGTTAAAGAATTTACCTAAGATCACAAAGTTTGTAAATGACGGAGGCAATGCTCATTTGGACTCAGCCTGAATCCCTGTGTTCTCGCTCTTACCACAACACTCTGTTTGTAATACATTGAATGCAGTAAGAACTTTCTTTTTAAGAGTAAAACCATACAGAATTCTCTAGATTAGTGATTTTCAACTGGTGTGCTGTGAGAGGATCTTAGGCCTGCCATGGAAATTTTTAAAGATCATTATCAAATTATTTTCAAAAGAAGTCAAAGCACATTAAGTATATTTTCTTTACTCTTTTTAAAAATTTTGTTATTGTGAGAGTATAAGAAATGAGGTCACAATTTTTGAATTTTTTGGGTGTATGGCATACCCAAAAGGTATGCCATACACCCCTACTTTGTGCCCCTTAAGTGGGAGCACACCACTGCCCCATTACTCTCCCCCTGCCTCATTCCCCGCCCCCCCCAACTGAATAGATTTTTATAGAATGAAGTTTATCTCCTATTTGGGGAGATGTTAGATCATCTACTGACTTCATAATAAAATTGAGTACATTAGATATGTGGCTTTTCCACTACTGTGATAATTTACAAGAAGACTGTGTTTGATCTCCACCCAGGTAAATACAAAAGGTGTAAAGGCTCCATCGTTCCTTACAGATGTTAGTACTCCATGGTATACACATACATAGTACTCCATGGTGTCCATATACCACATCTTGTTAATCCATTCCGGAGATGATGGGCATTTAGGGTGTTTCTATATCTTGGGAATTGTAAATTGAGCAGTGATAAATATTCTAGTAAAATGTCTTTATGATAAAATGGTTTTTTTGTCTTCTGGGTAGATGCCTAGTAATAAGATTTCAGGGTCAAATGGGAGGTCTCATTTGAGTTCTTTGAGGATTCTCCATACTTATTTCAAAAGAGGCTGTACTAGTTTACAATCCCACCAACCATATAATAGTGTCCCTCTCTCTCCACACCTGTGCCAGCATTTGAAACTCTGGGACTTTGTGATGTGAGCTACTCTCATTGGGGTAAAGTAATATCTCAGGGTTTCAACTGCATTTCTCTTATGATTAGTGACGATGAGCATTTTTACATCTGTTTGCTAGCCATTTGTCTGTCTCTCTTAGGGAAGGTTCTGTTTGTGTCTTTTGCCCAGTGATACATGGGATTATTCGCCCTTTTGTTGTTGTTGTTGATTAATTTGAGTTCTCTAGAGATCCTGGTTCTCAAGCCTTTGTCAGATTCATGATATGCAAATACCTTTTCCCATTCTGAAGGTTGGCTATTTGCTTTGATTGTCGTGTCCTTAGCTGTGCAGAACTTTTTCAGTTTAATGAAGTCCCATTTGTTTATTTTTGTTATTGCAATTGCCACTGAAGTCTTCTTCATAAAATCTTTTCCCAGGCAGACATCCTCAAGAGCTTTTCCAACACTTTCTTCTAGGATTTTTATCATTTCATATCTTACATTTAAAGATCCACCTTGAGTCAATATTAATAAGTAGTGAAAGGTACAGGTCCAATTTCAGCCTTTTTCATGTGGTTATCCAGTTCTCCTAGCACCAATTATTGAATATTTCTCCCATGTGTTGTTTCATTTATCTAAGATCAGATGGCTGTAAGAGACTGGTTTCATCTCTTGGTTTTCTAGTCTGTTCCATATGCTTTGTTCTTATTAATAAGAATTGCCTTGGCTATATGGTATTTTTTTTCTGGTTTCATATAAAACAAAGATTATTTTTTCTAGTTCTTCAGAGTATGATGTTGGTATTTTAATAGGAATTGCATTGAATCTGTAGATTGCTTTGGGTGGTATAGACATTTTAATAATGTTGATTCTTCCCAGCCAAGAGCATGGTATATTCTTCCATTTGTTAATGTCTTTTGCTATTTCTTTCCTTAGGGTTTCATAATTCTCTTTGTAGGGGTCTTCACCTCTTTTGTTAGGTATATTTCAAGGTATTTCATTTTCTGTGAAGCTACTGTGAGGGGTATTATGTCTTCAATCAGCTTCTCAACTTGGTTGTTATTGGCATATACAAAGGCTACTGATTTGTGGGCATTGACTAACATCCTGAGATGTTACAGCATTTCCAGAAATCTTGTGGTTGAGTCTTTGGGGCCTTCTAAGTGTAAGATCATATCACCATGAAAGAGTGAGAGGTTGATCTCTTCTGTCCCCATTTGTATGCCCCTTACAGCCTCTTTCCTGATAGCATTAGCTCTAAGTTCCAGCACTATGTTGAATAATAGTGGTGATGAATGACATCCTTGTCTGGTTCCTGTTCTAAATGGAAAAGCTTTCAGTTTTACTACATTCAGATAATGTTAGCTGTGGGTTTGTCACAAATGGCTTCAATCACTTTAAGAAATGTGCCACTTATACCTATATTCTTAAATATTCCTGTTAGAAAAGAGTGGTGAATTTTGTGAAATCCTATTTCTGCATCTATTGAGAGGATCATATGTTCTTTGTTTTTGGCTTCTATTAATATATGAATTATCTTTATGGATTTGCATATGTTAAATCAGCCTTGCATCCCATTCAAGTGGGATGAAGCCTACTTGATTGTGATGTATAATTTTTTAATAAGTAACTACAATCTATTGACTAAGATTTTATTGAATAGTTTTATATCAATATTCATTAGTAAAATTGGTCTGGTTCTCCTTTGAGTTGGGTCCTTTTTCTGGTTGTGATATCAGGATGAGGTTTTCTTCATAGAATGTGTTAGGGAAAGTTCCTTCCTTCTCAATATTTTGGAATAGATTCTGTAGTGTAAGTACAAGCTCATCTCTGAAGAGGTGATAGAATGCTAGTGTGAAGCCATTTGTTCCAGAGCTTTTTGTTGTTGTTTTTAGAAGACTTTTTATTGTTTCTGGAATCTCAGTGCTTGATATTGGTTTGTTCAAGAGAATTATCCTATTTCTTCCTGGTTAAGTCTAGGGAGATGGGATAATTCCAGATAATGGTCTATTTCCCCCACATTGTGAAATTTTAGGGGATAGAGTTTCTTGTAGAGTCGGAGTTACTCTCTTGTATCTGAGTGGTATTTGTTGTTATTTCCCCTTTTCCATTTCTGTTTGTAGTTAATCTGGCCAAAAGTTTATCAATTTTATTTGCCTTTTCAAAGCACCAAAATTTTATTTCATTGATTTTTATGAATGATTCTTTTGTTTTCAATTTCATTTAATTTGGTTACTTCTTTTCTACTGCTGGGTTTGGAATTCAATTGCTCTTCCTTTCCCATTTCCTTATGATGACTCATTAGATTATTGATATGTTCTCCTTTTGTTTTTCAGATGTAGGCATTTAATGTGATAAATTTCCCTCTTATCCTTTTGCAGTATCCCATAGGTTTTGGTAACTTGTAGCATTATTGTCATTATGTCTGAGAATTTTAATAATTTTCTCCTTTATCTCTTCATTAACACAACTGTCATTCAGCACAAAGTTGTTTAATTTCCATGTTTTTGTGTAGGGATGGAAAATTTTTGTTGGAGTTGAGTTTCACCTTTATTGCTTGGTGATCTGAGAAGGTACAAGGTATAATTTCAATTCTTTTAATTTTATTGAGGTTTGATTCATGACCTAGGATATGATCTATTTTGGAGTATGTTCCATTGGCTTACAAGATATTGTATATTCCTTAGCTTTGGGATGGTGTGTTTTGTATACGTCTATTAAGCCCATTTGTTCTAGGGTAGCATTTAAATCCCTGTATCTTTGTTTCACTTCTGTTCAGATGATCTGTCCAGTTCTGTCATAGGGATGTTAAAGTACCCAGCTATTATGGTGTTATAGGATATCATATTGCTCAGACCAATCAATGTCTGTTTCATAAATCTGGAAATATTTAAATTGGGTACATAAATATTTAGAATTGAAATGCTTTCTTGTTGTACTATTCCCTTGACCAATATGAAATGATCATCTTTGTTCTTTCTTAACTTTCTTTAAATCCATTTGTATCTGAAAATCAGATTGCAGCTTCTCTTTTCCTCTTGTTTCAATTTGCCTGAAGTTGAAACAACCCTTTACCCCTTTACCCTCAGTTTTATTTTGTTCTTTCAAGGTTAGGTGTATTTCCTGGAGACAGGATACAGATGGCTTGTGCTTTTCTTAGTTAATCGACCAGTCTGTGCCTGTTCATGGGAAATTAAAGCCATTAACCTTTATTGAGAGAATTGGTAAGTGTGGTGGAGTTCCATTCATCTTATTTTGTGAAGGTCCGGCTTAGTTTTATCCTTTGCATCACTGTGGAAGCCAGGTTTTGTCCTTTAGTTCCTGGGTGTTTACTTTGCTAGTGGGCCATTGTGATGGTCAGAGTGAATACTCAGTTTCAGTATTTCTCATGGAACTGGTTTTGTTGCGCCAAATTTCCTTAATGTTTGCATATCAATAAAAGATTACATTTGTCCATTGATTTTGAAGCTTAGTTTAGCAGAATACAGAATTATGGGTTAAAAATTGTTTTAATAAGGTTAAAGGTAGATGATTATTCTCTTCTGAAATGGAAAGTTTCAGCTAGGAATTCTGCTGTCATCCTGATGGATCTGCCTCTGTAGTCAATTGGTGCTTACTGCTGATTATTTGCACTCATTCTTTTACATCTTGACTTTTGACAGGTTCAAGATAATGTGGCTAGGAGATGTTCTGTTTATTTTGAGATAACCCTCACTCCTAAAAGGAGTGTTTCAGAATTTTTAGTAATACTTAGTTTTCATTTATGGTATTCTCCAGTAGGTCTTTCATTCCTTTGGGACATTCTTCTTCCCCTTCAGGAATACCTGTGATTCATATGTCTGAATGCTTCCTGAAGTCCCATAATTCTCTGAGTGAATATTTTGCATTCTCACATTCTTGCTCTTCTTTTTTTTTTTTTTTTTTGAGACAGAGCCTCAAGCTATCCCCCTGGGTAGAGAGCCATGGCATCACAGCTCACAGCAACCTCCAACTCCTGGGCTCAAGTGAGTCTCCTGCCTCAGCCTCCCAAGCAGCTGGGACCACAGGCACCCGCCACAACGCCTGGCCATTTTTTGGTTGCAGCCATCATTGTTGTTTGGCGGGCCCGGGCTGGGGATTCAAACCCGCCACCTTGGGTGTATGTGGCTGGTGCCTTAGCCACTTGAGCCACAAGCGCCGAGCCCTTTCTTGCTCTTCTTTTCTGCCTCTTTAACTTCCAGGTTTAGCTCAAGAGCTTTATTCTCTAACTCTAAGATTCTTTCTTCTCCATGGTTTAATCTGTTATTGATACTTCCAACTTCATTTTTGGTTCTGTTTTCCCACTTTCTCATCATTCTTATTGTTTTTGTCATACATATTTTAAATTCCATTTCTATCATTTCCATTAATTCTTCATGTGCGGAATAGTCTATTGTAGCTCCCTCATGATAGATTAAAAAATATGTAGTTGTAGAAGATAAAGAAAAAAAGGATATGTTAGGTGTTGTATGAGAAATTTATGTGGGAAAATGAGAAAAGTAGAAAAATCTCTAACAAAATATAGAAAAGGGAGAAAAATAAAAAAGAAAGAAAGAAGAAAGGGGGATATAAAACTGTTAGAAAAATTGAGGAGCCTTTGCTATTGTTAAAAGTAAAAATGAAAAAAATAAAAATACAACCAGACAAAAACTAAACAAAAAACAATAGGAATGAAATAGAAAAAAGAAAAGGAAAAAAAAAGGAAAAAATTTTAAAAAGTAAAATGTGTCCGTGTGTGTGTATCTGTGTGTGTCTGTGTGTAACAATATATTTTCTGGACACCAGGTGGTGCTGTGATATTAGGAGATGGAGAACACAGACTGGATTTTCAGTATATGATGTATATGCTAGGGTTTGGAAGCCACTCTCTACTTGCAAAAGTGACTGAATCTTGTCTTTTTTACTTCTTTGCCCCCTACCTGGGCCTGTTTGCTTCATCAGCATTCAGTCCCCATGGAACTGGGGTCCCAAAACTCTTGCCAGACTTCCCAGAAGGCTCATCAGAGAGTGTCTTCTGCCAACAAAGGTGTCCTTCCAGGGCATGTGGGGGCCACTCAACTCACCCCAAGGATGGCTGGTGGAGCTCAGCAGGCACACAAGAGCTGGCCATGCACTGGGACCTTGAGGACTGGTCCTCCCCACAAGTAGTCTTCCCACAATGGCGTCACCCCACTAGCAGCCAAGGCAATGAGAGAACCACCCTGCCTGGCATTCAACCCCAGCTTTTAGAGGCTGCTCAAGTTCACCTGCTGCTCCTATGAGCAGAGCCATCCAAAATCATAGTATTGTAGGACAGACCTTTCCTGTCTCCAGCCCTCATGCAAGAGCCAGCTGACTGGTCAGTTCTCTGCCCATACCAAGCACCAGTCTTCTGAATCCATTTTCCTCAGCTCAAGACTTTGTTGGCTCCTGAAGTCTCCTGTTGCTTCATTATGCCTCCTGAGAGATGTTTCCATGCAGATTTCCCCAGCCTTATGTAGCTGAAGACTACTTTCCCCTGTCTTACCACAAGTAGCCAACAAGAAGATGTCTCTAGTCTAGCATCTTGCTCTATCCCCCACAAGTAATTCTTAAATGTCTTGTTTTAATCAACAAAATTTAAATGTGCCTCAGAAGTTTAACTATAGGTTCATGTGTGCTATGAGATTTAAAAAAGTTGAAAAACACTTGCCTAGACCCTCAAGTAGCAATACAGTAGATACTAGCAATGTGTGACTACTAAAATTAATTTTTTAGGTATAATTATGTTATTATTATTTAACTAATAATTAATGTTATTAGGTATCATATTAAGATAATATAAAACTAAAAATTCCTTCTTTCATCACACTAGCCACATTCCAAATGTTCAATAAGCCATGCGTCATCAACAGTGACCATACTAGAAAATAGTAATAAAGAATAATTTTACCATCACAATTCTATTGGACAGTGCTAAGTACTTCACAACTTAGAGAAAGTACTTCTCTATGGCGCAATCCCAGATCAAAGGCAATCACCCTGCACTAAAAGAAGTCTGCTTAACTAAAGTTTCTTAACAATAGTGTGTATTTAAATCTCTTGGAAACCATGTTTAAATTTAATTTTAAATTTTAAATTTAAATTCTGATTTAATACATTTAGTTGCAGCCTGAGATTCTGCATGTGTAAATAAGCTCCCAGGTATAGCTAATGCTGCTGATGTATGGATAACAGTAGGAATTTGGATATAGCTTGGAGCTCAGCAGGCACACCAGAGTTGCCCATGCCCTAGGACCACTCATGCAATAAATTGTGCACAATTTATTTCTATTATCCTGTTATAAATTACAAAATATTCTGGTTTAGCCACTCAAATATTTGTAATAAGGCACAAAAATACATTGTACTATGCTATCAGAGATGGTGGGTCACACCTATGGTGCACAATACAAGGGTACATGTTGGATCTATTAGTAGAGTATGTCTTAACACAATAATTAAGTAAACGAGATGAGATATATATTAGCCAGTGTGATGTAAGCATTCCTAATCCTATATGAAATTAGCACATTGTACCCCATAAATGCAAGAATGTTTATATGATCTATGTGTTTATGATTTAATAAAAAAATAATTTCAACAGAAAAAAAAAGACAAATATGAGTTGAACAGTTTGATAAAGAGATGCAACTTGGAGCTATGGTTTACCTCTCAAATAAAAACAAAAATATTAGGTTATTAAGTATGAAATGTCTGATTTCATTAAGAACTAAAGTTTAATAGTTGATACCTCTTACATGTCATTTTAACAACTCCTATTTTATTTTTAGTGTGAAGATACATCCACATTCTTCCAAAACCTTGTTGTTACTTGTGATTATCTTTCAAAATTTTTTACAGCAATTTTCGTGAAACCATGGATAAATCAAAAATTTGTGTTACTATATGTTGCTTTTGTATAATGGGCACTATTTTGCACAAATATTTGAGGGAAAAATAAGGATGCACATTATACATGGATAGTATGGCTTGGGAGCAGGAGACCCCTCCTGCACCCTCCTGTCTGGGTCTGCCAGACACACAGAGTTCCAGTCAGGGAGGGAAGGGATCCCAGAGTGAAGGAAGGGGAAGCCTTCACAGACTGGGCAGCTGTGGGAAGGTGGTGCAATTTGCATGTTTACCAGGAGAGCATTAGCCCTTCCCAGATGTGTCTATCCCACCCAAGAGCCAGCCAATTTCTTAAGGAATGTTTTCCTGAAAGTTTGGCCTCAAAATTTGGCTATACCTTATATATGAGAGCATATTTTACATGGCAAAAAACAGTACTTTTGAATATGAGTTCAGCTGTGAAGTTGATGCAGTGCAGATAGCTTGATAGATCAATGACGTGTTTGGGACAGATGTGACATGCTGATGGTTTGAGAAGTTCCATTTCAGTAATTTTAATCTTGAAAATGAGCTACATTTAGGCAATCTAACAACAAAGTGGACAATGATGATCTGAAGGCTGAAGTGAAAACAAATCTATCTCAACCTATACATGAATTAGCAGGAAGGTTCGATGTTACTATTGCAACAGTATTGAACCATTTGAAATAAATCAGCAAGGTATAGAAGCCGGGTAGATGCATTTCACATGAATTAAATGACATCAAAAGAGAAATTATATCAAAGCTTGCCTTTACTTTGCTGTCAGGACACAGGTAAATCTTTTCTACAATCATATAGTTATAAGAAATAAAAAAAATGGGTTCCTTTTGACAATTCCAAGAGTATGGCCCAATGGTTCAAAATGGACTAATCATGACAACAAAAAACTAATGGTATCTGGTGGTCTAGTGCTGGTATTATCCACGACAGCTTCCCGAAACCTGCTCGATGAATCACAGAGGCCATCTACTATAACCAACTGGATGACAAGATGATGATGCTTGTCATTAAGCAGCCAAGATTGGTCAATAAATAGGGGCTAATACTCTTGCAAGACAGCGCTCAACCACATCACATGAACAGCATTGCTCACACTACAGAAGTCAGACTTGGAAACCCTTTGTCATCCACTGTCTTCACCAGACCTTCCAGCAGCTGACTACCACTGTTTCCAGAATTTGTACCACTTCCTCAAGGAAAAACATGCAATTCTCAACAAGCTGTGGAAAATATATTTCTCAATTTCATTACCACTCACTCCCCAGGCTTATTTGCTGCTGGCATAGCTGTTGGCATATACAAGCTACCATTAAGATGGCAAAACTGGGTTCAACAGTGTAGGCACATACTTTCATTAATTTTTACTGCTTTTTGCATGAGATATAATAAATTAAACTTGTGATTTGAAATTGGACATTTCATATTTAATAAGGTGTGTGCCACAGAAAAATAATGGACCTCCTTAAATTTACTGAAGATAAAATCTATCCCTTATAAAAGGAAGAGGGTAGAGTGGATGGGATGCTGTCTCCACTGTGCAGCTTAGGTCCTTAGGAACCATATCTGGTCAACAAGAGATCCTGAGAGATTCATGAAAGCATATTAATGACTTTTATAGAATTTTTTTTAAAAGGTATCATGTTTTAGCTTGGCACCTGTAGCTCAAGCAGCTAGGGCACCAGCCACATACATCAGAGCTGGTGGGTTCAAACCCAGCCCAGGCCTGCCAAACAGCAACAACTACAACCAAAAAATAGCTGGGCACTGTGGCAGGTGCCTGTAGTCCCAGCAACTTGGGAGGTTGAGGCAAGAGAATCGCTTAAGCCCAGGAGTTGGAGGGCTCTGTGAGCTGAGATGCCATAGCCCTCTACTGAGGGTGACAACTTGAGGCTCTGTCTCAAAAAATAATAATAATAATTTAATTAAAAAAAAGATATCATGTTTGACCATTTTCCAGTTATATTCTTCAGTTCTGATTTTGCCTTATCCATCTTTCGTAAAGCAGAACTTCTAAGTGCTGGCTTCTGACCCCCCAAATTCCTATGCTATGTTTTTCCCGTATAATGCCTTCTCAATGAAATGATCTCCTTTCTCTTTCTTCCACACTCTACTTTGAGACGAAAACATTAAATGTCCTTAGTAGGTTTCTAGAGGACATTAAATGTCCTTCAAAATATTATATTTAGATTGACCAGGAATCCCTAGTCTTTCTATAACACTCATTTACAATGATAGTTCATTAACAACTGATTCAGCTCGGTGCCTGTGGCTCAATCGGCTAAGGCACCAGCCACATACACCTAAGGTGGCGGGTTCAAATCCCCAGCCCGGGCCCGCCAAACAACAATGATGGCTGCAACCAAAAATGGCCGTGCGTTGTGGCAGGCGCCTGTGGTCCCAGCTACTTGGGAGGCTGAGGCGGGAGACTCGCTTGAGCCCAGGAGTTGGAGGTTGCTGTGAGTTGTGATGCCATGGCACTCTACCCAGGGGGATAGCTTGAGGCTCCATCTCAAAAAAAAAAAA
>CAUYQV010006440.1:0-10335 GCA_963574575.1 Galagoides demidoff
CAGTAATTAATCAAGTCTCAGTGAGTTTTCCACCATTGTTCATCTACTGAGAACTTGGGGGTTTTGTGAAACTTGGGACTTTTTTTCCTTGTACCTGAAGCTTGTTCTTGGCAACTCTAGGAGGAAGAAGGGGGCCTGGGAACATGTTCTCGGCCACCCTGGGGGGGAGGAAGGACTTGCCTTGTTCCTGGAATCAACTGGGGGGGGGGGGAGAAGGGAGGAGGAGAGAAATGGGCTGGAGAGGGTGGGGGGAACAGGTGAGGGCTGGGGAACAGGAGTGGGCAGGGGAAAGAGGGCTGGGTTACAACATGGTCTCCAAACTCTAGCTTTTGGAAAGACATTTTGTAAACAGAGGTTGGCACAGTTCTCTGAGGGACTCTGGGTCTGCCCCTTAAAGTGATATTTGGGGAGAGGGCTGTAAGCACCTGCCTGAGCTCTGGCGGGCCTCACTAAGCATCTTTGGCTTCTTTACTTGGGGTTCACCCACCACTGGAGGTCCTGACACCTCCGTGCTGGGTCTGACGAGCACCTCCATAAAGGCACGTATTATCCATAGGCCAAGTCCAGAACTCTCAGGAAAATGCATCAGGGTGTGTGTGGGGGGGGAGGGGGTTCAACATATGGCTGCAATGGCCCCTTGAAACTCCACAGCGGTGTTCATCTCACTCCACAGACAGGGTGCTCAGGATGGATGGAGACCTAGCTCTATCCAAATGCCCCCAAACGGGTTCCTTAAAGCATTTGTGCCAGGAGGGGCTCATGGGTGGGGGGGGACTCAGGATGGGGCACATGGTTTCTGCCTGTAGCATTCACAGAGTGCAGGGGAACCCAAGAGGAAGAAGTACTTGACTCAGAACTTCCCCAACTCACCTGCATCCAGGACTTGGGCCCTTTCTTGGTAACAAGTATTCATGCTTCACTAAGCCTGATGACGCAGACCACTTGGAAAAGACTGGCACGTCACAGAGCCTCCGGCTGCTAAGTAAGTCCTGAGCACTGCCCCTGTGCCAGGCACCATCACAGGTGGGAGAGACACAGCCACAGGAAGGACAGATGACCACGGCCTCGGCCCTCTTAGAGCTTCCCTTCTGGCCATGGAGCAAGGACAGACAAGTAGGGTACAGTGCGCAGGACGTGAGAGGTGGGTTCTGGAGAGAGAGAACAACATGGGAAGACAGGCAGGTTGGGGCTGTGGGCACTTGGAATGGTGCCAGGGGACCTCACTGAGGAGGACACTGCAGGTGAGCAGGTGGACATCTGGGGAGGGCACTGCAGGTGGAAGACAGAGCAGGTGCAACGGCCCCGAGGCAGAAGCTTCCTGAGGCGCTGGGGACACTGGGAGGTGAAGGGGCCCGCGTGGCTGAACAGAGAAAATGAGACCGGAGTAGGAACAGCGAGGCCAGAGAGGTGGGGGGCCAAATCCCTCAGAGGCTGATACGGGTCTGAGTCACGGGAGGCAGATCCTACCAGGCCTGATGGGCAAGGGAGGGAGGTGGATCCCACATGGCCTGACAGCTGCAAGGGCCCAGGGAGATCCTTTGCAGTGTGTTAGCTGATGGGGTGGCCAGTGGAGGGCACTGGCTCTGTCCGTGTGGCACTAAGCCTTGCTGGGGCACTGGGGCACTTGTGATCTGCTTTTAGATCACCCTTCTGGCTGGGATATCTCCAAGGGTCCCTCCACTTGTGGGACTGAGCCGGGACTGGAGGAGGGGCTGGGCTGGAAGACTCAGGCCAGGGGGACCAGAGTACCATGACGGCTGTGACTTAGCAAGAAGCATCACCCTCCATTGCCCCATAAAGATCCACCCCAGCCTTCCCCTCCATAAACCACAGCCTTTAAATCTAATGTTCTGCACAAAACCCAGGCAATCCGCTGTTAGACATTGTGATGCTTTTTTCCACCTAATTGAACGAGTGGTTAAGAATTTAAGACATTTTATAGCACTTATTAATCTATTGTCAGTCTTTAATTTTATAGACAGGAACCAGTTAAGGGGCAAGCTGTAAAATTTCACTGTAGATTCCGGGCCCTAAAAGCAGATCACAAGATGTACGGTGGGGTGGGGGTGAGGCATAAGAAAAGCAGACTCCATCCCCTGTGGCCCCGGCCTGGGAGGTGTTTTGTGCCTTCTTTCCTTTTTAACTTTCACCAACCAATTCTCCATAAAATGAGCTCTGCAGCAGAGAGCTTTCCACCAAAGCAAACCTGAGGACAAGCACTCTCTGTTTCTCCAGAGCAGCCCCGTGGTGGCAATGCAGGACAGCCTCCAGGTAAGGCTATGAAAAAGTGAGTTTCCCATAGAGCAGTGGGGATGGGGCGCCGGCATCCCTACCAAAGTCGGAAGAGCGCCAGTGCACAAGTCAACCCTTTCTGCTGCTCAGGGATCCACTGGCCCACCCTCACGACAGTCACGCGGAATACCCAGTGAGGCGCTGGACTTCTGTAAAGCTCTTTTCATTGGAGTTAAGAAAACTTCAAAACTCCCAGGGCCTGAGTCAGTTCATCCAGTTGGTCCAGAGTGGCTTCCTGGGAGAGTTTCAGGCACCACACAGTCCTGCTGGACTCAAGCTAGATGGCCATCAGAGGAAGACATTGGGTCAGTCTCTAACTTTCCATCCCAGGTATCAGCAGTGTCTCCTTTATGTCCCCTACTATGCTAAACATCACCCTCCTCCATCCCAAGATGTTTCCTAGTTACTGAACCGGTGTTCAGGAATCCAGAAGGACCCGGCAGACCTGGGCACTGTTAAGCATGTGGTGGAGAAGGCTGCCCTGGGCAGTGAGCTGCAGGGACGATGCCCTGTGCAGAGGAAGAAGCAGGATCAGGGTCTGGTGAGGTTTCCCGAGGGAAGGGACCTTGAGACTGGATGGGTAGGGAGTAACAACAGGCCAAGAGTGTGACAATGACAGAAGCACTTAGAGGCATCCCAAGCTGAAGCTGGATCCTACTCAGCCTGGACCCCAGCCCTCTGCCGTGTCACTGAGCTCCAGTAACCCCATCCCCTCGACACCTGCTAACTCAGGCCTCTGCCTCTCCCCACGGGCAGAGACTCTTGGAAGCCTACATGGTTCTGCTTCAGGTCCTGGATGTCCCAAATAAATCACGAGATACAGTTTGTCCTCGGTGGATCTCAAGGTCAGCATAAGAAATAATATTTTGATTTGCAAAACCACGACTAGAGATACGGCTCATTGCAATGTTATCGTCACCTGCGTGAGGGTACACAGGGCAAGCTCCTCTCAGAGGAAGCACCCAGCTTCTTTGCATGAGATGCTGGGAACCAGGCGCCTCTTCACACGCTCGGATTTTTCAGGAGGTTTGGAACTAAGCTTTACCGTCCGTTGTTACAGCTCGTCCTAGCTTAAGAACTTGTTAGAGACAATTAACTTTCTCCCTTCTTCCCCCAAATCATCCACACAGATTTCATCACACTGCTACTCTACTTTTACTTTTTTAATTCACCTCTAATCTTTTCTAGAAGCAGCTGGGGATTTAGGGAATTAATTCAGCTCTTTCTTATCTGTGAACTCACGGTGACCACTGCCCCATGCTGGAAAATCACTCTCGGTGCAGACGCAGTTCAATTGAGACATGGAAACTTCTGAAAGAGCGGTCTACCGAGCAGCCACGGGAAATTCTGCCTTTGCAGAATGCTAATAACACTGGGAAAGGTACATGCTGTGAATTTGTTTCTGAAAAGAGATATAAATCTGCATACAACGCAATGTCACCTCGTTTTGTAAAAATAAATATGAAGTACAGCTATATATACACTCAAAAACGGAAAGAAATTATGCTGAAAGGCTAATTCACTTATTTCTGGGATGTGGGGTTACTAAGGACCCTCTAATCCTCCTCTGACGTATTTCATCGCTTGCCCTGTTTCTTCCTTCTCCGCGAGCGTGTGCTCTTCCTCTCTTGCTGAGCTTTGTCTCTGGGTTGATCCATGTTCACGCGTGTCCATCCAGATCATTCATGAAAACCGCCGCAGACCATTTCACTGTACCAGCATATCACAATCGGAGTATCTATTTTCACACTGGTGGCCATTTAGATGACGTCCAATCATCGAGTGTTAGGACAATTCTCCTATCACTTTGGGGTGCACAGATTCAAGTGCTTTCTTAGGGTGTATCTTGAGAAGTGGAATTTCTACATCTTAGAGTAACGGCATCTTTCCGTGTAATTGCAAAAGAGATCATTAAAATGGGTGCTTCCTTATCAATCCTTAGCATTGAAAAACAGTTTGTTTGTTTTTTCCAATATGATTTGAGCAGGACGTTATCTCAGACCGTTTGGGTATATAGTTCCTTGATTGCAAATGAGGTTAAATACCTACTATGGCCTGAATGTCTGCGTTCCACCAAAGTCCATATGTTGACATCCTAACCTCCAAGGTTGTAGTATCAGGAAGTGGTGTATTTGAGGGGTAATGAAGTCAGGGGAGTGGCTCCTTCATGAATAGGATAAGTCGCTTATAAATAAGACCCCAGAGAGATGCTTTGTCCCTTCCACCTTGAAGACACAGCATCAAGGTACCATCCGTGAACCAGGAAGGGGCCCTCACCAGACACTCAGTCTCCTGGGCCTTGACCTTGGACTCCCCAGCACTGTGAGAAATAAACGAATGTTTTTATAAGCCACCTAGGCTGTGTATTTTGTTATGGGAGTCAAAATAGGGTAAGAAAATATTTTTCATGGGTTTTGGTCATTTGAGTTTGCTAATATGAATTGTCTACTTTCTGTCCATTATCTATTGAGTTATTTGCATTGTTTATACTGATTTCTAGAAATCACTTGTGAAAATAGTGATTTATTTGCAGCAGATTAATCCTTCTTCTCTAGCCATGTTTTTATGTGTTAATTATGTATTTTTCTAAAACCAAAACTGTCTCATAGGATCACAGCCAGCCCTGCCCATCCCAGCCTAAATTGAGCTAGTGATTAAAACTTGAGTTGAATGCTGCCTTCATCCTGAGCGCAGGCATCAGAGGGTCATCAGGGCGGCAGGAATTTTGGAGCCTTGGTTTTGGTACCCAAGCCGCAATGATGTAAATTTCACAGGGAAAAAAAAAAAAAAAGCGGCAGCCAAAAACTAAACTCCTGGCCAGACATCAGACAGCTGTTCATCACTCGGCGTTGTATTTCTCATCCCTCTCAGGAACTCTGATTGGAATCAAATCACCACAACTTTACATTCTTCTGATGAGGAAAACATATTCCTTATACAAAGAGCTTTCTTCCTCTCTCGACTGTTTCGAGACAACCACTGCCAAGATGCTTCTTAACTGAGGTCTTTGGGGAGAGTGTTTATTGAAGGCCAGACCCTTTTATGAATATTTCATCATCTCGATCTTGAAATGGATGGCCTCCGGGACGACGTTGCAAAGACCGGTCTCTTGACGCACTCACGAGCCTATGTGTCTTCTACCGGAAGCTCAGTTTCCTGGTATTCCGTTTCCATCATGGCCAGAACTTGAGTCTTATTTGCCTCCTTCCTAATCTCACCACCTTTATGAGCTGTTAACAGAAATGGTGACTGAGCTGAAAAGCTACAGTGCGGTACCTGAGATTGCTTTTTGGAGACTGTTGGTGAGCATTCAGGGGGTCTGCACCAGGGGAACTTCTCCTGTCAACGGGAATTTAATTATCGTGTATCTTGTGTATTACAGTCAACGTTATGATCTGAAGGCGTACTCTGGACAGATACCATGCTAGGCATCTGGGACCAAGCTGTCTCTGTGAAGGCAGATAATACTTGAGATACCTTTTGTCTCCAATTGGCGGCCAGGCTGCAGTGGGAGTCCTGAATACCCCCAAGGACCTGGCCATGAGCTGACCAGGATGCTGGATGGACAGGGAGAGGGACTGGAAAGCGGGTGCTGAACTGCAAGATCAGAGAAAAGGCTGGCATGGTGGAGGAGGAGAGGGTCAGAGACACACAGGGAAAGGACAGTTAGGGATGGGTCCTGCAGGTCCTCGGGCCGTAGAAAGGAATTTGGATTTTAGTCAAAGCACAGTGAGATAGATATGAACCAGTAAGACCACTCCAGCTGCCATGAAGAATGCACAGAAAGAAGGGGCCAAGGAGAGTCCAGGAGGCTGAGGAGGAGGAGGAGGACAGTGGGTGTGGACCACTCCCTTGATTCCAAGAGGATGTCTCCAGCCAGCAGCTATAACCGGGACAGGGCAGCCCCACCAGGAGCAGTAGAGATCCAGATGCCGTGCCAGCTGCAGGCACTCCCCTCATTTGGAAGATAAGTAAGAAATTATAAAGACCATTTTCTCAAAGAATCAGTAGCTTCCGTTTTAATGAAGGCTGAAGTCTGAATGATGTTATTCTAGCGGAGAACTTTGTTTCCGTCAGTGGTTTTTAACTAATTACCATAAGTACTGTCCATTTAGAATTTCACCATAATTCCAGTCCCTATTAGTGTGTAAGCAATGCCTTATCTTTGCCGCAAGCTACTGTTTATTCACAGAATGAGACAGTACATCACAGACATTGTCATATCAAATAGATGTTTTTTGTATTACATTGTGTGCAGTATGAATGAGCCAGAAGTGATTTGCCAAATAGGAAGTGCATTTAAAAATGAAGTTTGAATTTTAAAAGACATCCAGTTGCTGTGGCTTGAGTGCGGAGGGAGGGATCTTGTGTTCCAACTTTTCTCTTGTCTTTGGTTTTGTCTTACGGGGATGTGAGCTGGCTACTGGGCTGAAACTGTGGAGAGGGGCGTGTTTACAGTGTCCCCGGGTCACCAGGGCTGAGTGCGGCTGCCTTGTTGGCTGGGCACCTCTACTTTTTACCTTTCATCAACAAAGACGTCAGCTGTCTCGAGTGTCAATTTGGAGCTGTAAGAAAATAAAGCTGGCACATTCTGCAAAGCTTAAATGCTTGGCTGGCATTAGGATTCGGTGCAATACTTTTAGGAGCCACCAAATGGAACCTCACATCTGTAGGGACCCCGGGAAAGATCACCTCTCTCCGTCTCTGACACACACATATGGACGCAGACAGATGTTTCCGATGGAGACGGCCAGTCTGATTTGCAGTTTTTAAATCTGCAGAGACATCACGTTCTGTCATTAAACATTCATTTAAGACCATCTTCATCGGGAACAGTATAACAGAGCAATGCACCTCAACGATAAATGGTGCTTTTTGTGCATGAAATATTAAAGTGACAGTCCCTAACTTTTCTCCATCCGACCCTTCAAGTAAGTACTTGGTTGAGCAAAAATTGTGTGTGTTTCCTCAAAGCCCATTGAAACAGACACACACTGTGCTCAGTGTGTTGGACGATGGGGTGCAGCTGAACAAAGCAGACAGAGTAGACAAGGCAAAAGGCGGCCCCACTCAAGAAGCGTCTAGGAAGGTATTCTGAGCATTGAAGGATAAATGAGCCAAGTGTGGTGTCCACACCTGTAATCCCAACTACATAGGAGGCTGAGGCAAGAGGCTCATTTAAGCCCAGGAGGCTACAATGAGCTATAATCGTGCCACTGCACTCCAGTTTGGGCAACAGAGCCAGACCCTGTCTTAAAAAAAAAAAAAAAAAGAATGGAATGAAGTCAGGATATATCTCAGTAAATTAGTAGTCTGTTGGATTTACTTTAAAATGAATTACATTTTTAATCATCTTAAGTATACCGGACATTTTTCTGGATGTTATCAATGCCATTTTGAAAGCTTTCTGTATGCACTACACTTCATAACATTTCTTTCTTATTCAAAGACATATTTAATTAAAACCCAGTTTTATGGTGCATGCACTAATTATTACTCTTGGCTTGAAGGCTCAGACTGAACCTGCTTTTTAATTCTGCAACTCAAGTCTTTTGCAATCATTTTGGAAGCCTGGATGTTTCCAAAAAAATAATTCAATGGTTCCTATATATGTTGCTTACTGACTTTTTAAAATTAATGTAAAAATATAAATAAGTGGAACATCCAGGTTACAATACCACCATATCTAGAGAGATTTGGCTTGCTGAAATACCATGCTCAGTTATGACACATGCTGTGTGGGTGGGGTATAGGATTTCACTGGCGGAAAGCTGTGCTTCTCATCTGGCCACAGGTGAGAAGGGTCCGCGATGCCCATCTCCATTCCTGGCATGGAGTGTGTACACGTATTTGTCGAGTTGAATGGAGATAAAGTCCTAATTTGACAAGTAACTTGTTTGACTGACTATTGTACAGAAAGACTCTGCTTAGATGTAGTATATTAATAGATTTGGCCACAGGAAGAGAAGTCCCAGAGAGGGTTGATGAAGTTTTGATGTTGGGTCCGAACTTGCATTCTACAAGCCCAGACTCAACACTAGCCTAATGCCATGTGTCATAGTCCCGGCTACTCGTGGAAATGTCCTGGGGAGCTTTAGCAGAACACTGTTATTTCAAATCCCCCTCTGTTAGCCCATCAGGGCTGCCATGACTGGGTGGCTTGAACAGTAGAAATTTCTTTCTCACACTTCTGGAGGGAGAAGTCCAGTATCAAGGTGCCACTGGGAGTGGTTTTTGGCGAGGCCTCTGTCCTTGGCTGCAGGTGACATCTTCTCTCTGGGTTTTTCTCTATGTGAACACAGCCCTTATTTTCTTCTCCTAAGGACCCCATTCTTGTTGAATTGGGACCCCACCCATAAGACCTCACTTAATTACCGCCCTTAATTGCCTCTTTATAGGCCCTCTCTCCAAATTCAGTCGTGTGAGGAGTGAGGGCTTCAACCTGAGCATTTGGGGAGAATGCGGTTCAGGGCATAACACACCCTCGACAAAATAAGTTAGAATCTGTAAGAGTAGGAGATCATTTTCTTCCATTCTTGAGATACTTTGCTAAGAAGAATATGTATCCAATGTACTCAGCCCTACTATGAGACTAATTTACAGCTTTCATATGAAAGCTATAACACAATTATAGGCCAAGAATATGGGGACAGGGGAGAGAAAAGGGAGAGGTGGGGGGAGGATGGGTGGAGGGAGAGTGATTGGTGGGGCCACACCAATGGTTCATCCTACAAGGGTACATGTGAATCTTTCTAAATGTAGAATATAAATGTCTTAACACAATAACTAAGAAAATGCCATGAAGGCTATGTTAACCAGCTTGATGAAAATATTTCAAATTGTATATAAAACCAGCACACTATACCCTGTGACTGCATTAATGTACAGCTATGATTTAATAAAAAAAAGAGTAAGGATCATTAATATTTTAATGACTTTAATTTTAATTTAAAACTTCTTAAATGCAGGGATAGTCAATATACAATAAGATGCACATATTTAAGGCACACAATTCACTATGTTACTATGTGTGTATACACCAGTGAAACTACTGTTATAAATGAGAGGGTGAACATACCCGTCGTGCCCAAAGTTTCATGAAGCTCTTCTGTAATCCCTCCCTCCTATATCCCTCACCTCCAGATAACCAATAGATCTGTTTTCTATGAGTGTATTTATATAATCTTGTATAAATAATTTATTTTGTATCAACAAAGTAAATAATTTTGTGTTTTGTATTTTTTATAAGTGTAATTTTACAGTATGTGCTCTTTGGGGGGAGGGGGTATCTGTTTTATCTCAGCATCATTCTTTTGAGATTCACCCATGTGGCTCTTCACATCTTTGGCTTATTCCTTCTTGTCGTGGAGTTCATCGCATGGTTGCTACCCCAGCTTTCTTTGGAGTAGACTTCGTATGGTACATATATTTCTACCCTTGACTTTTAACCTGCCTGTGTCTTTATATTTAGACTGGGTCTTCTGGAGCTCTTGAATCTCTTTTTCCATCTGGTCTCAGTTTTCTTCCACCCACAGGACTCCGTGAACATTTGGCTTTAGTGCTGACGATAAATTGTTTCAGTTTTTGTCTCTTTAGAGAAGTCTTTCATCTTGCCTTCATTTTTGGTAAGCATATATTCACTGGGTATACAGTTCTAGGTTGACGATGTTTTTCCCCCCAGTACTTTACAGATATGGCTCCACTACCACCTTCCTGCTTACACTGTGTTTGCATCAAATCTGTTGCTCTTGTCCTTACATCTGTCTCCTTTTCTCAGACTGCTTTTAAGATAATTTGCCCTGGCTCAGCGCCTGTTGCTCAATCGGCTAAGGCGCCAGCCACGTACACCTAAGGTGGCAGGTTCGAATCCCTAGCCCGGGCCCACCAAAACAACAATGATGGCTGCAACCAAAAAATGGCTGGGCGTTGTGGCAGGCGCCTGTGGTCCCAGCTACTTGGGAGGAGGAGGCAGGAGACTCGCTTGAGCCCAGGAGTTGGAGGTTGCTATGAGCTGTGATGCCATGGCACTCTACCCAGGGGGAT
>CAUYQV010006443.1:0-23811 GCA_963574575.1 Galagoides demidoff
GTGGCGGGCGCCTGTGGTCCCAGCTACTTGGGAGGCGGAGGCAGGAGACTCGCTTGAGCCCAGGAGTTGGAGGTTGCTGTGAGCTGTGATGCCATGGCACTCTACCCAGGGGGATAGCCTGAGGCTCCGTCTCAAAAAAAAAAGAAAAAAAAGAAAATCACGGCACTAAAGCAGCACAAGTCAGGTATCTGAAAGTGCACTGCAATCTGCAAAGTGCTTCCGATCGAGAAATACTGGTGTTCTGTTAAGCCCTCTGCCCAGGTCTCTGTCTCTGAAGAAGGTAAGAAGAAACAAGGACAGTGATTCCTCCTCTTCATACACATTTTCACATTTATGCTCTAAGTATTCTAGATGGTAGAAGTAAATAATATTAACAGAGAGGGTTCGTTGAGCCCTCAGTCTGTGCTGGTTACAATTCTAAGCTTTTAATACCTATTAACTCATTTAATCCTCGTTATAACTCTGTGAGTCAATACTATTATTGTGTCTGTGTTTACAGATGAGTAAACCGAGGTACAGAGAAGTTAAATGAATTGCCAGAAGTCAAATAGGTATAATGTGGCTATCTCAGTTGGGACTGGGTGTGGTTGTATGTAACAGCTCAAATAACATGGTTTAAACAAGTTATGGCATAATTTTCTCTTGAGTGAAAGAAGATAGGAGGTAGGCAGTCAAGAGTTACAATGGCAGTGCCACGGTTCTTAGACTCGACTTCATCTCTCTTTCCCCCCAGCCATCTTATTCCATCCTCAGGTTTTCCCCAGCAGAGCAAGAGGATGGGGTGCTGTGCACAGGTGCTTTAGGCCTGTGCTACGGCTAGATGGACAGAAAAGGGAAGGGCAAGGGGCTTTCCCAAGAGTCTGAAGCCCAAACTTGCATTGGCGTCTCATTGGCCACCCCCCATCTGCAAAGAAGGTTGCAAAATGGGTTTCAGTTTTATGTCTTTTTAAAAATTTCTCAAGGTTCTGATCAGAGAAGGAAAAGAAAGTGAGTATTGGACCCATGTGCTATGAAATATGGTTCATCAGACTACAACCGTGGTGTTGGTGGACAGATAAAGAGAACATTGTATTACTGTTTCTGCTTCTCACTTGCAGTGGTCATTTGGAAAATACAAAAAGAGGTGGTGTACATGATAAAAAAAAATTAGAACTTTAAGATTCCTAGGTTTCCCTAATCCAGTTTATTTATAATTGATAAAATTCTATAACTTTATAATATTTAAGTAGTCATTTTAGATTTTTTACAACAAGAGTAAAAGAAACACAGAAGTGATATTTAGGTAAAATAATTTCCCTCCTTATTTTTATTCTGAAATGTTTTGAGACAGGGTCTTACTCTATCACCCAGGCTGGAGTGCAGTGGTGCAATCATTGCTCCTTAATACTGAGTGTATTCACTTCAAATCATAAAAGACGCAGAAGCCCTCATTTCAAATATAGATTGAAAAAGGGAAGTTAATGAAAGAATTGAGAAGGAAGGCATCAAGAACACCAAGACTCCAAAGCAGAGTGTTCTACCGAAAGGTAGTTACTTTTTAAAAGCAGAAAATCCATTAATAAATACAACATAATTCTCAACATACTTTTTCTTTTGTGTCCTTGATCTTACTTGAAAAAGGTGATTACTTTTTTTAAACATATACGATACCTCACCTTGCCTTGGCTGACCTGTGGATAGTTTAGGGACAGGTGAAAATGTGCCTGCCTCTTGGCTAAAAGCTTGTCCTTCCTGCTCCTCAAAGTCAATGTTCTTTTTATAGTATGATGTATACAGAGTCTTTCTTAGCATGTTTTTCTACTTTGTGAATTTCTTCTCAGAGATAACAGAACAACAAAGCTCAAGTCCTTCCAAAATATTCAGTTTAATCAATAAATTTGTAGTATATAGTGGTTTAATTAATAACATTTCTAATTTCAATGTAATAGAAATATGAGCTGCGCCTTTTGTTGGGGAACCCTGACACTATAAGAAGATTTTAAAAATAGATGATAGTGGCAGAGCAGAAAATTAGACATGGTTTATCATTTTTGCCTGAGCCAATGAACTGTGATTATCAGATAGCAGCTGATCCTATACCAATTACCACTTCTTGATATATGCTACTTCCTCACTGACTGCCCCCTAAAAGCAATACTAGAACTGAGTCTGACATTCTGAGAAGTATCCCTCTTCCTTCTCCCCAGTTTCCCTACCCCCAAACTCATATAATTATCTTCTAAAATAAATAAAGAACAACCGTTGGGAAGATGGCTCTTAGAGCCAGCCCTTTTATCTTATTACCAGCCCTAATAAGTAACTTTATCTCTGACTTACAACATTTCAAAGCAACAACACTCTTGAGATCCTTCAGAATGGTTAAAAAAATTGGTCCTTAGCTACAAGACAGAAGGCACAATATAAAATGGACCTTTGCCCCCAGGAGGTGACTGGGGTACTGCTGTAAGGCTCTTTAACCTTGAAAAGAGCAAACTTTTGTGGTAGCAACTATACAACCAGGCATGGTGAGAGGAGCAGATCAAAGAAACTAAAAACGGAGTATGTGGTTAAATTATTTATGATGCCCCTGCAGCTGTATTGATCAGAGGCAGTTTTCTTTCTTAACCCTGCCTTTCCTGCACCTATGGAAGTTGTCATCACCTGCATTACTAGGCTCCATTTGGAAAGTTCACAGGGTGGAGGGTGAGCAGCTAGTTAGGACCTGAGTTAAGAATGGTTACCTAATATACTTCTACCATATCTAATGACAAACGAACTGATGATCTCATCACATATCTCATTTCCTAGGAAAGAAATGGTATATCATTTCACGGTGTACCCTGCAAGGAACAAAAGGTTTTGCCCTACCTACTGAGATCCTATTACCAGCATTAAAAATCTCAAAGCAAAATTGAAGCTTTCAAAACACTGAGTGATATTAAAAGGTAATTTATATTTTAAAAATATGTTTATCTTGTTTACCACTGAATCTCCACTGCCAGAACACTGCTAGGCACACAGTAGGTGGCCATTCATATTTAATGGATACTAATGATTGAGTGGTATTGGTATTTTGGGATTCAGCAAATCAATTTGGGATTTAGGCACAGAAAGCCAGTGTGTTTCTCAGCAGTGTGTTTTAGGAGGACACTGCCTTTGGAGGCAGCCAGGTTGGCCATCCTAGACTTCCTCCTTGATAGAGTCTTGCTTGCTAGAGAAATACTGTAACTTATCCCCCGGGACTGGGGATGAGCTTAGAATATGTGCACACAGTTCCAATTTTGCCATTTGAGAAACTCCAAGACTAGGATTGATCCTTTGTCCTTTTCACAAGGAATCCCAAGGCAGTTTGCTACCTGCTTTGGGCCAAAGATTGTGTGTGATAAACTTCTAGAGAAAACAAACTGTTCGATGATACAATGTCCCTTTCATCTCAAGGGAAAAGCTACTTGAAAAGCAAACTCTGTTCTGAATGCTACTGAGGTAACCTGTACTTGGTTGGGGTTGGAGGAGGAACTTCCTGCTCTAATGTAGAAGAGAATAAAATATTGGTGACTGACCAATTGGGTTCATGTCAAGAGGAAGTTCTAAGAATTTGTCCCAAATGGGTGTTGAAAAGCTACCTTAAAAAGGGATCTTGTGATATGTCTTCCTTACAGGCAACTTTGGCTAATGTACTGCCTTCCTAATAGCAAATATTTTAAGAAATTATACAAAAACCCACATTATTGAAAGTATAAAAATGTTAGGTAGGTATGCCTGGTTTTCTGATAATATTTATTTTATTAAATCATAACTATGTACGTTAATGCATTTGTGAGGTACAATGTGCTGATTTTAGAGAGCACCAGAAAAATCAGGTTCCAACAAGAGACTAAAATGGCAACATTGGGTCCTGAATGAAGGTAGACAGCAGTGTCCACGGTAAGCCTCTGCCCTCCTATCCCAAATTCCAAGAAATGATGGATATTATTGTTTTTAAAATCCCATAGCAGCACTAGAACACAGAAATGCATACACTGGCTTGGCCAGAAATTATTATAAGAAATCCCTGAAATATGCAAGCAGATAAAATAATATTAACAGAGAAAAGCTATTACCTAAAAATGGAATGACTCCAAATGTGCTAGTGACTCAGAAAGGCAGATACAGGGAGGAAAATGAGCCCTGGGCTGCCAGAAAGTGATCTGTGGGCATTAAAGCAAAAATGCTGAGGGCTATGTCAGTACATCGGATTCTGTAATATATTAATGGAATTATATATCATAACCAAGCAGTATATATGCCAGGAGAGGCTCAGCACTGGAAAACCATCAGCGATATTCACTCTATCCCTAGGTTAACAATGAAGACCAAACCAATATGTAAATAGATGCTCCAAAAAAGGATTTGATAAAATTCAACATACGCATTTAACAAAAAAAGTGGTGTTTGTGTGTGTGTGTGTGTGTGTTTAGCATACCAGGCATAGAAAGAGCCTTTCTAACCCAGATGAGGATATCTGCCAAAAAATCCCCAGCTACAATGTTAGGACTGTTTTTATTAGAATCAAAAATAAGACAGAAGAAGTCTGCTATTACTTCTGCTATGCAACATTTTATTGGAAGTTCTAATAAATAAAATTTAAAAAGATCTCTAAATATTGGCAAGGAAGGGGGAAGATGGCCTGTTTGCGTATTCAGATAATTATATTTTTAAAAAATTTCCAGGAGATTGGTCAGCGCCCATTGCACAGTGGTTACAGTATGGGTTTGAACCCAGCCCAGGTCAGCTAAACAACAATGACAACTGCAACAAAAATAGCCAGGCGTTGTGATGGGCGTAGTCCCAGATACTTGGAGGCTGAGCCAAGACAATTGCTCAAGCCCAAGAGTTTGAGGTTGTTGTGAGCTGTGACGCCACGGCACTGTACAAGGGCACATAATTATTTGTGTGTCCACCATTTTTAAAAAGGTAGAATTATGTATTTTGTTACTGTTATTATAGTTAAAACTGGCTCAGTGCCCGTGGCTCAGTGGTTAGGGTGCTGGCCACATACACTGGGGCTCGCGGGTTCAAATCTGGCCCTGGCCTGCTAAACAACAATGACAACGACAACAAAAAAATAGCCAGGCATTGTGGCAGACGCCTGTAGTCCCAGCTACTTGGGAGGCTGAGGAATCTCTTAAGTCCAAGAGTTGGAGGTTGCTATGACACCACAGCACTCTACTGAGGGTGACATAGTGAAACTCTGTCTCAAAAAAAAAAAAAAAAAAGAAAAAATATATAGTTCAAACTATTACATATTATGGTTACCATCATAAGGAGAAAATAAGGTGTTGTGAGTCTATATATTCAATTATTCCAATAATTGGCATAGCAAGAGTGCAATTATATTGAAGATTTCTCTCCATTTGATGAAAGTTGGCAATCAGCAGATTTTTCCACAGCAAGGCACCCTTTAATATTGCTGGTCTTCTCTGTGAGAAATTCACACATCACATAATACTTCTATTAAATATCTTCCTCTTGGGTGGGGAAGTTCCCTGTGAAGCAGCATCTGTCATGATAATTTCATTCTTACTTTTAGAGAAATATGAATTAATGCTCTTCTTAATTTTGATTCCTTTGGGGGACTGAGGAAAACATACTTATCATACCTATTAATCTATATGATTTTTAACTTTATTTTGTTCTTAGTAGAGAAATAATAAAGCAACTTTATTTGGTACCTAATGACAGTCTGGTCCTGTCTGTGTCTTTGAAGTCTTCAGGAGAAATTCTAATGTTTGCTTTTCATCTTTGAAAGGTCTTTAATGCTCCTGAGTGCCCTTCACACAATGATGAAAATAAAGAGTGGTAAATAAATAGCACCAGCAATTGAGTAAATGCTCAAGACCCAGCACATGCTCTAACTTCTGGACACTAACATGGGCACTGTCACAGCCAGTCCTCTGACACTGCAGCAGTGGATTCCAAAGCCTTTGCACCCACCACTTTGTTGGTCCTGGGTTGGAATCCAGGCAACCAATAAGGATATTTTACCTGGAACAACTGATCATGTGGACAGTCCTTTTGTAATAGCAACTTTTTCAGGAAGAAGAGTAGCAGCTAGTGCTGCCAGATGGCAAAGGGATCCTCAGATCAGAGATCTTAGCATTAAGAGCAGGAAGGAGTTCCGAGACCGTTTAGTGAAAACCAGTCATTTCGCAGAGGAGAAATCTGAAACTCAGAAAGTTGAATGGAATTACCCATCCAAAGTACAATAGAAACTAATACTTCCCTACCTAATACCTGTCTTCCCTTCTTACTAGAAGGGGAACAAGATTTTGTTTAGAGTGGCAATGTTCTCTGAATAAAATAATTACATTCCCAACCTTCCTTGCAGATAGGAGTGTATATGATCCATTTTTTTTTCTCATGAAGGAGGCATAAGTGGAAGGTCATTGGATAGGGTTATGAGAAGAGAATTTTAAGGGGAAATAAGTGGCTTGTATGTCCTTTTCTCTCTACCTTTCTCCCTTCTGCCGATATAAAATTTGTTGTCTGCTCTAAGTTTTTCTTAAGTGTCAGAATCCATTCTGGGTGTGAAAAACTTTCACTTTTAAAGCAGTATCTCTGGTAGTCCCTAATATCGCTCATGTTAGAGAGGAATCCATTTGTGGATTCTACTGACCTTATTTGAATTCTACCGTTTTCCTATGGAAGCAAAGAACATACATGAGGTTCTAGAGAACTTGAGAAGGAAAAGCAGCTTCTAAGCTCTACATGCAAGAGAACTATGTTTGTCTTACCTCCTACAGAGTTCTAATCAAACTTCTAGCATGTTAGCTTCTGTTGTTTGTTCCGAGAGGTGGTCAGCACCAGCTCCTAGAGGAAAATAACACCCTGAAGAAGCAAAGTTCTGGTAGAACAGTTAAGGGGCAACATTACTGGAGCATTAAGGAGAGGCATGATGAAAAAAGACATGTGGACATACTTTTAAATTTCTGAGTCAGAGAGGAAAATTAGAAAGTGACAAAAAGAGACAAACAAAAGGCTGGGTGCAGTGGCTCAGGCCTGAAATCCTAGCACTTCGGGAGGCTAAGGCTGGAGGATCACTGGAGGCAAGGAGTTCCAGACCAGCCTGAGTAAGAGCGAGACCTCTATCTCTACAAAAAACAGAAAAATTAGGAAGGCCTGGTGATGCATACCTATAGTACCAGCTACTCATAAGGCTGAGGTAGGAGGATGGCTTGAGTCCAGGAGAAGTTTACAGTGAGCTATGATTTATGCCACTGCATCTGGCCTGGTGACAGAGCAATACTCTGTCTCAAGAAATAAAAAGAGGCAAACAAGAAAAACTCCAGTCTCATTAAGCTTGCAAAACTCTTAGGTGCCTTGAAAATAGGCCATTTCCACCTGCCAGCCAGACTACCCATGCTGAGCCAAGTTCAAACTCTGCCAACTTGCTTAAGGAAAGTGGTTTCACTTGTAGTAAATCTTAATTCAAGTCTAATCTTCTTACTGCTGGAAGATTTTTTCCCCTCTTTTTATGGAGAAAAAAACCAAGTCATTATTGCTTATCTCCTTTTCGAGAAAGATAAAAGACTGCTTGGAACAGAGTATAACACTGGAACTGAATTTGTTCAGCCAAGTCTTTTCAGAAGCAAAGGTTGTCAGGTATGGGTTAAGGAGGCCATTTCAGCTGCTGCCTTCTCAAGAACTGCTGTCAAGTAAAGAAGTATGAGAGCATCCATTGAATGTTTAATTCAGTCAATGAAACAAATATAATAACTAGAAAAGTGGGCAGCTTGTAACCAGGGGTGAGAGTGTCCAAGAACCTGGCTAGCGTGAATGCTTTTTGCTTTTTTTAAGTAAAAGGAAAGTTGAGTATCAAGAGGATATGGAGATACGATCGACCTTACACATTTAGAGTGTTTAAAATACAATCCTTGTATTTGTTCTCATCTCAGAAGCACTGGGCTGGGTCTTTGTTACCTATTGGATTTCAGGAAGGCTGACTTGAGAAGTGGCGTTGCCATTTCCTGGGTCTTCACTTATTTATTTATTTTTTTCCGGCGCTGGCAGCCAGATCCTTTGTTGTGCCTCCTCCGCATTCATTTCTCGCTGCCCTCGCACCTCCAGGCAGGGTGGCAGAGACGTTTTTCCCCAGGTCCTCGTCCTGAGAGCCGGGACCTCCACCCTGCCGGGCATCAGACACGGGACGGCCGCGGCCAGGCGGAGAAGCCGGGCTGGGTCGCCGCCGCGCAGGGAGCGCCCCGCTTTGTGTGCGCGTTTGTTTGTCTCCGCCTGTCCCCCCGCAGGGCGGCGCGGCCGCGACCCCCGGGAGGCGGGGCCTCCGCGCGCCGGCTCCGCCCGGGGAGGGTTTCGCCGCCGCCGCCGCCGCCGCCCTCGTTTGTTCCGTTAGATCGCCCGGCGCCGCCGCCTCGCCCGCCGCCAAGGCTGCCCGGGAGCCGTCTGTGGCCTTCGTCCCGTCCAGACCCGCTTCTTGCTGCCCCCCGCCCGCTGCCTCACTTCTCCTCATTGAGAGCACATTGGCGGGGAGCTTAGCCAAACTGAGACTGACAACAGAAAAAGAAAAGAAAGGACACAGCCGATGCTCCGGTCTCGGTACTCCGGAGTTTGTGAAGGGTGGTGAACATGTCGGAGCCGGGCGAGATAAGCGAATTCGGCTACATCATGGAATTGCTGGCGAAAGGCAAGGTAAGCGAGCGGGCGCGCGGGCGCGGCCTGGGCCCCCTGCCCCGCCGCGGGCGCTACCTGGGGGCGGCTGCGGGCGTCGCGTCCCTCCCCGCGTCCTGGCCGGTGGGGGCGAGAATCCCGGGGCCCGAGCTCTCAGCCCGGCGTCCCATTAGCTGCGGAATGCAAAGTAGCCACTTTTCCTTTATTGCGTGACATCTCTTTAATGAGCCAACGGGGGGACTTTCGGGCGTGTTTGGAGCCAGCTGAGCGGCGGCGGGGAGCTCCCTGGACGCCCAGGGCGACCGCCCAGAGTGCAAAGATGGAGAGGAGGGCTGGGCGGTGGCCACGGGGTCGCCCTCCAGCGCACCCAGGGCTGGTGGAACGTGGCGACTTCGAGTGGGTGACTCGGCGTGCCTGCGCGCGGAGCATGGAGGGAGTCCGACCAGCGAGCGGGTGACAGGCTTGTAGGGCTGGAGCAGGTGCGGCGCGCAGCCAGACTGTGTACCGGGTAACTTGGGTCAGCACCTCGGCTGCCCAGTGGGGCCGTTTTCTGCCCACCTTCCAGGTCCCTAGCAGCTGATCCAGGCGAGGAATATTTCAAGCAGCCTTTCTTTTGTGGGGAGAGGAAGATGCTAGAGGGAGCCTGATTTCAGCCCCGCACCTGTCCGGGAGTCTTTAGGAACCCAGGATGGCGCTGTCGAAGGCTCCCCGCGACCACGCCCTCAGCTGGGCAGGGTGACGCCAGGCTTGGGCCAGGGGGCCTGCGGAAGGCTGAGCTCCGCGCTGCATCGGATAAAATGCCCAGAGAGGCTCCTAAGTGGTTTGCAGTCGGGACGTGTCGGGAAATACAGAGGTTGCACCGGGACTTACAGGAGGCGAGAAGGCGGGAAAGGGCGTGTGCGTTTGCCCTTTGCGCTTAGAGCTTCGACAAGAGGTGAGGAGAACCCGACTCCCTGTCTGTGGTCATCAGAAAGGAGAAAGACTGATTCCGCAGCTCTGGCGTGAGCCCCTGAAAGCACCAGAAACTTTAGTCGCACACTGCCTAACTCCACCTCCGCCCTACACTGCAGGGAGTCTCGTTTTGGTTTCAGGCCACACTGCCTTGCGGTTCTTGGAGCTGGGGAGCGGGTTATGCCCTGGCAGCCCAAAAGGTCTCAGGCAAACCATATGCTTCCCTGAATTCTCCTGTTCTGCAACCACATACATGTTCACCCGAAATACAAACAAAATGTTCAGTAACATTTTGGAGGTGGGGGCTGTGCCTTCGGCTCCTCTCCCAGCCCAGGTCAGAAGGGCCAATGGAGCAGCTTTCTTCTACTCTTTTCCAGTCTGGGTCTCCATCCTGCACCTGAGGGGCCTCCCGCACACACTTGCCAGCACACCAAAGCTGGCAGCTTGGTCATCCCAAATAGCTGCCCCTTAACCATCCCTTTGGCCTAGGGTGCGTTCTTTACCCACTCTGCCCTCTAAAGAATGGACCCTGGGGAGACGACAAGTCCCCAAGAAAAAGGTTGGCTCTGAGGGAAGAAGTGCTTAGCCAGAAGAGGGCCAGAACCCAGCCTTCTAAAGAGCAGGACGCAGCAGGACAGGACTGCCAGGTCTAAGGACAAAGCCGTACAGGGGTGGGTGTCTATTTGAGAGGGCTGGAGGGCAGGCAGGAAAGAGAAAGCTTTTTGTTGTTTACAAAAATAAATGGATTACTTGATGGGATGGGAAATAGGGTGATTGATAAGTGAGTTTTGTCCTGTGGTACCAGGACTTTTTTCAAGGTAAGCCAGAATTGTATTAGTTGGCTATTCTTTCCTTCATTAGCAGGCAAGCCTTGAAATTCTGAGAGAACAGTTTTGGGGCAGGACCCAGAGATCTGCATTTTAACACCCCAGGTGGCTGCTGTGAGGCAGACAGATGAGTCTCCCATAAGCACTAAATGGGAAGTAGGGCAGAACCAATACTGGATCCTTAAAACTCCTTACGGTCAAATCAGGTAAACAAAAACAAGAGCTAGGAATAACTATGTTCATCACGCTATGCTCACTGCAATGAAGAAACAAAAACAAAATAACTTCCTGGTTTCATTTATTGGATTCTCTGCCTCTCTTGACCAGGCAGACCCTGGTCACCAGGCTTCGGCAACAGGCCTGCACACCTCAGGTGATTCCCAAAGCGGGAGATGCCAGGTGTCCATTCAAATGTCTGGGGTTGGAAAGCAGGCTCTCCCAGGAAGAACTTAGAACTGTATCTCCCTGTGCCCTTTTTTTTTGGGGGGGGTGAGGGAGTGGGTGGAGAGGGTAGGGGATGGTCAGATTAGTCTCCTGGCCATTTCAACTCAAACTTGTACCCTATCTATTGTTCTCAAGTTTGCCCCACCCCAGCTCCATTTAAAACCCCTATTCTGTGTGTGATTATACAATATCTAGCAGACCTTTGAAAGTGACTTGCTTTATTTTTCTCTGGGGAGTTAGGTTCCACTTTATAGTTCAGTGGAATGATGTGAAACTGGTCTGATGCCAAGCGTTATAAGAGTGCTGAGGCCTGCAGTGGGGCTGCCTATTACCGCTTCCCTCTGAGTCCCAATCATCCTATAATTTCTTTCACTTTCTCCCCAGAACCTATCCTTGCCCCGTACTTCTCAAACTCTGTAAGTTAATTCAAGGTAAATGACTTTAAAATTCTACAAGACTGGCTCATCGCCTGTGGCTTAAGAGGCTAAGGCACCAGCCACGCCAGGCCTGCCAAACAACAATGACGCCTGCAACCAAAAAATAGCCGGGCGTTGTGTCAGGCGCCTATAGTCCTACCTCTTTGGGAGGCAGAGTCAGAAGAATCGCTTGAGCTCAGGAGTTGGAGGTTGCTGTGAGCTGTGATGCAACAGCACTCTACTCAGGGCAACAGCTTGAGGCTCTGTCTCAAAAAAAAAAAAAAAACTCTACAAGATTAATACCCTATAGTGGGTCTTAACCTTCTTAATGCCACGACTTATTTTCATTGTTACAAAGGGGTTGAGAACTGCTGCCCTAATACATACTTGTTGCAAAATTTTCAAACTTGACAAAAGATTTACAGAGTAAAAGTGGAAGTTCCTTTCTGCCCACCTCCAATCCATTACCTGCCAATGGCAGCTGTTTATGTGTCTACTTCAAATTAAATTATCTTCTGTGTGTTCTCTGTATGTGTGTGTGTGGGAGCGGGGGGTTTGAGCCTTTCATCTTAGGGTAACTTGAAACCCTCATGACAAACTTGATCAGCTTATTTTACTGCACTGTGATGGCTACTTTAATATTTAAAGTACACAGTGATCTCTACCATCCTGATCTTTTCGGTTCATCAAACAATACCCTAGAACAGTGGTTCTCAACCTTTCTAATGCTGCAGCCCTTTAATACAGTTCCTGTGGGTCGTGACCCACAGGTTGAGAACCACTGCCCTAGGAGTTTAGTTATAGGTCTCAAGAGTTTTACAAATCAATGTGACTGTATTTCTTTATATTTCACTAACTTTGAAACTTTTACCATTTCTGAAAGCTTTTTATTTCTTTTGCATCTCATCTCTTACTAAGCAGAGCTTTCCAAATCTTTACTTAATATCTAGGATGACTCAAAGCAGTATTTTCATACTGTTATGGTCTCTTGAAGGATTTTCATCAAGAATTTTTATTTCTTTTTTGAGACAGACTCTCACTTTGTCACCCGAGGTAGAGTACCATGGCATCAAAGCTCACAGAAACCTCAAACTCCTGGGCTTGAGCAATCCTTGTGCCTCAGCCTCCTGAGTAGCTGGGACTACAGGCACCACCACACCTGGCTAGTTTATCTATTTTTAGTAGAGATGGAGTCTTGCTCCTGCTCAGGCTGGTCTCCAACTCAATTCAAGCAAACCACCTAACCTCAGCCTCTTAGAGTGCTAAGATTACAGGAGTGAGCCACTGTGCCTGGCCCATCAGGAACTGTTTATTACCATCATACACTCTTCTGGAATTACATAATGAAGATTTGATGATAAGGAACATAGAATTTAAATTTAGTATGCCTACTTATATTTTGAATATTTAGCATATTTATGTATATATATGAATAGCTAGAAAGTATACTCTTTCCTATAATTAAATAATTACTGTTCAAGCACAACCAAAGAATAAAGTAGTCTGAGCTACAAGAAAAAAAAAAGAGGCTTTGAAAAGCTTACATTTTATTTTGATAGAGAAACAGACAATGATATACAATTACTTGGTGAATTATTTTAAATCTGAACATCTTTGGGGCACAAAAATTCAAGAAGTTTTACAAATTCAAAATTTTCTTGGCTTGGCGCCTGTGGCTCAATCGGCTAAAGGCGCCAGCCATGTACACCTAAGGTGGCGGGTTCGAATCCCCAGCCCGGGCCCGCCAAACAACAATGATGGCTACAACCAAAAAATGGCCTGGCACCTGTGGTCCCAGCTACTTGGGAGGTGGAGGCAGGAGACTTGCTTGAGCCCAGGAGTTGGAGGTTGCTATGAGCTGTGATGCCACGGCACTCTACCCAGGGGGATAGCTTGAGGCCCTGTCTCAAAAAAAACAAAAAAACAAACAAAAACAAAAAACAAAAAAAAACTCTTTAAAACAAGACAGTTTTTTGTACTCTGAAGAATTAGGTTTAGAAAATCCTGAAATCAAGACTAATGTAAGGTTTTAAACATCTCCTGGGACCAAAACAAAAATACCACCAAATGATCTGTTTCAGAAGGATGAATAGATAGTTGCTCACACAACTGAAATCTAAACTGGAGTGATAATGGTAAGGTTGTGTCCACTGCAAAGTGTTCTTTAAAATATTTTTTTATATCTTGGGACTGGGTGAAATGTATGTGCTGTGAGGCACAGAGAAAGCAAAAGGAAGTTTTAGATGTTTGCAATGTCATTTGAAATACCTAATTTCAAAATGTCATAATTTTCTTCTGATTTATTTTAGTACATGGTCCTGAAGTTAATTTGGAAAAAAAGTATTCCTCTACTTTGCAAAAGAACGTTTAAATCAGATTTTTTAATTATATATATATATAATATATTTTACACTCATCTGTCAGTGCAATAGGGGCACTGGAATGAGACCCAGGATTGTATCCTTTCTTTTTGATATCTAGTCATATGATCCTGAGCATATTACTTAATCTATGGGTGGAAGTGGGGAGGCATTATGGTTGTTATGTGTATTCTCTGAAGAGAATCAAACCTATTCCAGAAGCTGGGTGTGGTGGTTCATGCCTGTAATCTCAGCACTTTGGGAGGCCAAAGCAGGAGGATTGCTTGAGGCCAGGGGTTGAGGGCTGCCTGGGCAACATAGTGAGACCCTCTATCTCTACAAAAAATAAAAAAACAAGCCAGGTACAGTGGCATGTGCTTACAATCCTAGCTACTTGAGAGATTGAGCTCAGGAGTTTGAGGTTGCAGCAGTGAGCTATGGTTGTGCCACTGCACTCTAGCCTAGACTATCTGTAAAATAAAGAAGTAATTTAAAAAAAAAAACTATTTCACAGGGCTATTGCAAGGATTAAATGAATATTTTATGCAAGATTCCTAATACTGTTATTGGCACATAATAGGTTCTCAGTAAATGAAAGCTATTACCTCTCTAGCTATTAGGACAATAGGATTGGGTCTACAGGCACCTTAAATTGAAAGTAGGATCATTATGAAGTTAAGGTGGGGTTGCCAGATGAAATAGAGAATATACCTGTGGAGTTAAATTTGCATAAGATACAGCTAAGGATGACCTGCTAGACAACCTAAAAATATTGTTAATTTTGTTCACCTCAAGTTGGCCAAGAAAACTATTTGCCCACAAGTTACGCATAGCCAGTACACCACTGTCATTAGTGGAAAAATGTCTGTCAGAGCAGCCCTGTGTTGTTCTCTGATCTCAAGTTCAAATCGTTGGTCAGGTGCTACCATTTAGTGGGTAAATGCCTGCTCAATTTTGTCTTTAACAAGTAAAAGCTTAAATGGTTGGGAAGATAAGACAAAACATCAAACATTAGTAGACAAAGTGAGCAGTAAGACTCTAATAGCTAAAAGAGTTCATAGTAAGAGACAATCAATGAAAATTAGACTAATGAAGGAGGCTCTAGAAGTTCATCTTGAAAGATGAGTAGGATTTGGCCAGGCAGTGGAAATCCGAACTTTCTGTCTCTCTGGACTCCTCGCCCCTGCCTTTGTTCCCATACAAACACTTTATGACTGGTAAGCTTGGCCTGTCAGAGCAGAGGCTTGATCAGTAACTGACAGTGCCCTTGACTGTCGCTTCCCCTGTAATCCCCTGATAGCCGGCAGTACAGACAGTCTGTGGGCCAATCTCCTGTCAAACCCTGTGATTTGCCTACTTTCCATCTTCCTTGTTTCCCATTTGTCTAGGGAGGTGTCTCTTGATTTTGTACCCATGGTTAGTTGATCAATGACTAGGGGTTCCCAAGAGGGGGCAATGCTGAGGGGCATCTGATGGTATCCTCTCCTGTTTCGACTTCTTGTGTAGCATACTAAAAGAATCTGATCAGAACACTATTGGATCTCAGATCAAACTGATTAAGGGCTAGTGGTGCCTCATAGCACTGACTGAAACAGACACCTTGGTCACTGGGACTTGATTAGCCAGGAATCTAATCTCCCATTGGGTAATTGGAGTCAATACAGGAAGACACCAGGTCAGTTTAATGAGCAGTGTATGGTTTACAAAGTAACAGGTTTATATTTTTAAATATCAAGTAATGAACATTTATTGAGGTTCTGTTTGATCAGAACCTGAATTTTTTGTACATGTATGTTTGGGAGTAGGGGGGTTATTGACCTTTTGGGTTTCACGAAGTACATGAATGTGAGACGTAGAAGAATGAACACCAACAAGTGCAAGGTATAGCAACGAAGGCAAGAGAGCTGAAGGTCATAGAGTTAGGGGTGTAATAGAAACGGAATAGTTTCCTTGTGTTGAATTTTTGACCAAGAATTTAAAAGAAACTATGAGAAAAGGAGTTGCTATGATACTCCAAACTGGGGAGAAGTAGGAGCCAAGAAATTGCATATGCCTTGCAAAATGGGAGAATAAAACACAATTTTAAAAAATCCCAGATATTTCAAGTTATTCCTGCTGAAAAGCCTTCAAAAGTTCCCCCAGCATCTACAGAAAAGCGTAGTGTTCCAGGCCTTCCAAGGCACTCTATCCTTTGCCAGACTTGTTTTGAGATCACAAGTTTACCCACCCTCCTATAATCCCTCCTCCTAACACACACATGTGTTCAAATACACTCCCATACACATACAATTATTCCCCTTATATTCCCACAGAAAGCTGCTTGTGGCCCAGGACCATAGCTTACTCTGCCCCCTGCACATAAGAGGCCCAAGGACAGGGCTATGCCTATGGGAATTCATCTGTAAACGCTTAATGGATAGGCTGTTGTCACATGCAGAGGGGAGGCAGTGTAGGTGGGGGAATCAGCCGTGAGAATGAGAAAGAACAGAATCTGAGGAAGAAGAAATGGTATGGTTTGAGGCTGACTAGAGGTAGTGAGGGAAGAAGGAAGATAAAAACCTGACAAAACCCACCCAGGATTTTAACCTGAGCAGGGAAAGGTGGTAACTTTGATAGTTAGGAGGCTGGATTGTATGATGAGATGACCCAAAGCATGGCAGCCACAGCCAGAAGTAACTAGGGAACTGGGAAAGTGATGGTTTAAAATGGCAGCTTTTATATTTCCAGCATTAACCCTACCCCCCCTTTTGCTTTAAAAAGTTTATGGATTAAATAGAAAGGAATTTGTTAGCATCAAAAGTGTCCTAGAAATAAAACATGCACATATTAAAATATAAACAAAACATGAGTGAAGAGTCTCTTATACCAGATTCCACCCCCTACTTCTCCATCATAATTACCACTTTTTGTGCACTGTTCTAGAGACTTATTTTTATTTGCCTATGTTAGAATAAATGGGAGCAGCAGCATACAGAATTCATATAGTTTTGCACTTTTGTTGTTGTTGTTTTTCAGTTTCTGGCCGGGGCTGGGTTTGAACCCCCTACCTCCAGCATATGGGGCCAGTGCCCTACTCCTTTGAGCCACAGGTGCTGCCCAGTTTTGCACTTTTTGATACTGTATTTCAGAAATCCTTTCTCATCACCACTTTAACTGCTGCATACATAGTATTCCATGGTATGGCATGTACATTATAGGTGATAGTTATTACAAAGTCCCTATAAGATCTCTGTACACATGTTTTTGTGTATACATGCAAGAATTGTTGTAGGGATATTCTTAGATGTGGAATTGCTTAGTCAAAGGTATAAGTATTTAAAATTTATGAGAGTAGGATTTCCAAAATTTCCCTTACATTAGCTGCACCAACAATCCACACATTCACAAAGTTGAAAGTGATTAGTTCCCCCACATTTTTGCCAAGTGTATTAACATAATTTTTGAAGTCTGTAAATCAGGTGGAAATCAGCAAAGTTTGATGTGCATAGAGGAAGGCCTTTAAAATTTATTTTCACCCAAATATTGTTTATACAAGTTTTATCTTTAATTCATGTTAATGAAGCCTTCTCGTCACCTTTACTCTGTCAACTAATAAGTTCTGAACCAGAGCACTATCCGGGTGTATGGATGTGAAATTATAGCCAGAGGGGGAATTATTAACCCCAAATCCAGTAATTAAAAACAATTACTGTGCTTTTTAATGGTTGAGCCTCTGAACATCGATATAGGCACATGGAATCGGACGTGATTGAGATACCTAACCCACGCAGGCATTGGTTATTTTCCTTGTTCTCTCCTGATTAGCACTCATCAGAACCTGTGGGAAGGAAGCCTTCTCAGGTCTAGCACGTGCGGTGCGGCCACAGAACTGGGCATTAATCCGGATCAGAACAGCTGAGTCATTCCCTGGCAAGGCGGTGAATGCACCACACCTGTATAAGCGCATTCCATGAAAGACAGTTGCCACCGCCGTCCCTTGTTGATTCTACACTGCTACCCTGATTTAGCTGCTGGGTTGGAGAAGAGGCTCCCGCTGCTGACAGAGCTGTGGGAAGACGGCGGAACTTGCCACAGCGAGAGACTTCTCCAAAACAGGAAATAAAAGTGGGAAGCATTTCAAAACCTGAATGGGATGCCTGGGGAGAGGGACTTCGCTCTGTGGTCCCTTCGCCCAGCAGTTTAAGGCACCTGTTCTTAAAGTCTAATAATACGTGAGGCTGAATTGTTTAGCCAGCCGGGAAGTCACCTAACTTCCCCTGAGTGGCGTGATCTAACACCATGTCAGGTTAATTTCTTCTCTTTGTGCCCCAAGCAGAAGAAACGCGCTGGGTCTGGGGCGAGTGCAACTTACGCGGCTAGTGCGCGGGTGGCGCGCGCGCCCCAACTCTCCGCGGTGCCGCGGCAGCGCCAGACCCCGCCGGAGGTGTGGAGGGAACCGCAGAGCGGCTGCGGAGGCGTGGGGCGCTCCCTTCCGCCTTTTACAAATACTACCCCTGGCCCGCACCCGTGAGTGGAAATTCTGCCTTGCGGGCTGTCCTCACGCCACTTGGCGAGGTGTCGCGTGTGAGGCGCCGCGCCCTGCTGTGGAGAAGGAGGCACAATACCAGCGCTCGGTGGCCCCCGAAGGAGCGTTAAGTTCGCTCAGCCAGTGAAGCCGGGGGCTAAGGTGGAAAGTGAGGGGTGCGGAGGACTCGTCCCAAGGGGAACCCCCGGGCCCGGCCAGGCGCGGGGCAGTGAAAGGGTGGGCGGCCTCAGCGCGCGCAGCTCTGCAGTCCTCGCCGCGACTCTACGGGGGAAGTGGCCTGGCGCGCCCTCGCCGCCACCACACACTTCAGAGCCAGGAAGTGAGACCTGTCTGCGATGCTTCGCACCAAGCTCTGGGAAAGCAAATCGAAGTGCAGGGACACCGCGGGCCAAGGCTCCAGCCGGCAGCAGGGAGCCTCCGCAGCCCTCACTTCCCTCTCTCCGAGGCTTCCCACGCGGCGGGGGCGACAGGTGGCAGTGAGGGACCAGCTGCGTGGTGGAGAGGTGGTTGCGGAGCGCGCCTCACCCCGCCCTCCTCGCCCGGAGCCCAGCAGCCTCCCAGCTCCGATTCCAGTAGCCCCGCCTCCATTGTGCGGCTGGCGCTGTTGCCCGGGCGACGGCCCCGCCCCGGCCCCGCCCCCGGGCGCCACCTCCCGGGTCTGCGCGCGGCCGCCCGCCCAGCCGCAGTCCGCAGGAGCCGCGGCCGCAGCTGGCCGTGGGGCGGGATTCCCGGGACCGTCGCAGGGCGCCAGGCTAGACTCTCCCGCGCCTGTGCTTTCGCCCGCCGCGGCTTGCTCCTCGCTGCGTCGGTCCGCTGGTCGGATCCGGCTGTCCAGCTCGCCCTCCAGCTTCGAACCGAGGCTCCACGGCTGCCGCAGGGACCCGCCCACCAGCCCCTGCCCGGGTGCCAGTCTGCACCTCGCCGTTGATGACACCTGGCGGAAGACTACCATGGAGGGGGATGGTTCAGACGCGCTGGTGAGTGCGGGCGGAGGGGCCGCCGCCTCCCGCCTCGCTCGGGGAGCCAGCGCGCCGGCCCCGGTCTTACTCTTTCCTCCTGGCGGAGCAGAGACGCTGGTGGTGGCCCCGCTTCCTCTTCGCCTGCCCCGCCCGGCCTGGGTTCCGCGACCCAGGGCGCTGCTCTCTATCCACGGCCGGTCGGAATTGGGGTCTCCTGGGGCCTCGGAGAGCGCGGATGCGGTGGTCGCCCACCTGAGCAACTCGCGGAAGTCTGCGGGCTCCTTAATAGAGTTCAGGCTGTAGAGTGAATTTTCTTAAGGGAGTCGGGTGCCGGCGGAGGACCAGGGCGCCCTTTGTCCGGGAACGCGGTGGGGCTGGGTCCGCCTCGGACCCCTGCGGGCCGGGGCCCCTTGTCGCCGCCCCAGAGAGTAGAGGCTCCGCCCTGGCCCTACCGCGCGCGGGGGTGGGGAGCGGCCCGGCCCCGGCAGCTGTCGGGGCGCAGTGTTTTTGTTTGAAGGGGTCGGATATACAATTCTTTAGAAGTGTCGCGAGAAACCCCTTGAAACCGATTAACGGAGGGAGCCACTGCATCACATTTTCCTTAATCAGATCGTTCCCATCTCATTGAGAAGAATTGTGAATAAAAAGTCAGATTCAAGGTACTGCTTTATGTTCAGCAATAATAGTAATGATTTGAGATCTTTCCCCAGTGAGAGGTAAATCATAAGTGACCGCATAGTTTTATACATAAAAATGGGATGTGTGAACCTATTTTGGACATTCAGGACAGAATTTTCCTCTGAATTAGATGTCACTCACACCTTTTGTGAAATGAGAGGATGTGAATATTTTAATCCTTGGATGTGAATGGTGAGGTGTGTTTATCTTTCCAAATTTGTTAACCTTGTGTGGGTCCTTACTAAATATTTGAGCTATGCATTGAAAGACCCACTCACAATGAAAAAGCCGGTTGGCCCTAATGCTGTTTGGTTGTTAGAGATTAATTACTAAAGCACTTTATGTGCTTGTAGGGGGAATAGGGGAGTATACGGTCTGTTTATTACAATGAGTGAGGTAATTTTAATTTTCTGTGTATCTTTAGTAGTTGAAATGATTGCCCAAAGTTATGGGTACTTTTAAATTTGGACTGTCATTAAAATTGCGGAGATGCTGACTGTAGGATTCATAGATTGGAATTCCAGATACATGGGAAAAACTGCATAGGGAAAGGAAGAGAAAACTGGGATGAAGTCATCAGACTTTTCTAGTTGTCATGAGTTTAGAATGTTTTTCACCTGAAATGATGAACGCCTGTAGTATTGAGAGCACTTAACAGTGGTGTACATACTCTTTTAAAAGGATCTTCTACATCCTTTACTGTTCATAAAGTGCTTTTAAGATAATTGCTTTGATATTCAGCGCAAGAACCTCAAGCATTTTAGAGGCTAACAGTTGCAGCATATGAAAAAATGGTCATGTTTAAAGCAGACAGTTGCTAATAACTCATCTTGGAAATAGATTTCCACTTGAGTTCTCCCAGTGTACTGGCAACCCTACTGTTTATCAGCTCTGGTTATTTACCAGTTGCAATTCACCAAAGAGGAATGCAGTTTTATTCATAGTGCCATTATCAAAATTTAAATTGAAGAAATCTACTTTTAGGATTTCATGAAGTCCTAAGTCAGTGAATCATTCCTGGTGATTTGAACCTTTATATTTTGATAGAATAGCATGCTCTCCTAATATTTTATGCTAATTTTTTCTCTTTTTTCCCTTTCTATCTTGTGTCCCGTCAGTTCTATGCTGTGAATGTTGGGGGAGGGGGAAGGGTTAATGGTATTGTTGTTTCATAGTTGAAAAAGAAACTCGAGAATAAAAAATAATCTGTTAATTCTTCTCTTGCAAAGGAAGCACTTGTGCAAAAGGTATAAGAATATTAATTTATTTACCCACTAAGAGCCTTTAACGTTGATTTTTTTCTTCTCAATTTAAGGTTACCATTAAGAATATCGAAAGAGAGCTCATTTGCCCAGCATGCAAGGAGCTGTTTACCCACCCATTGATTCTCCCTTGTCAACATAGTATCTGTCATAAATGTGTAAAAGAACTCTTACTGACTCATGATGACTCATGCAATGAGGTGGGATCAGACAACTCCAATCAGAGCAGTCCTCGACTTCGGCTCCCTTCCCCTAGCATGGATAAAATTGATAGAATTAACAGACCAGGTATGTGGTGGAACTTTGGGTGGGTGAGTGGGGACTTGTAGATACATGTTCGGTGACACCTGTGAAAGGAAGATGATTTTTGTCATTTTGAGGGCTAATTTCTCCTGATGGATAAATTGAAATTATAAAGGGCCCCCCAAAATGTCAAAATGAACTCTTTTGATTTACATATTTAAAGTTGATGTTACTTTTTTTATCATAATAAAATGGCAAGCAAAGATACGCAACATTATACACAACCTTGTGTTAAGCTCCTTATTAACTGTGTCTGTATTTTAGGGGATATGCTGGCCCCGTGATGTCCTTCATATGATAAAATAATGGACTACTGAAGTACTAAGTAGGAGGATATCCATTATGGTAATATGTAAATAATGTAGAGTTAAGGGATTAGAGTACATAATGGCTAGTCCTGGAAAAATTTTTAGAGGAGTTATTTTATCCCACCCAAGGATTTTATGTTCTTCATTCATTTTTAACCCAGTTTTTGAAAATAAGGATTTTGAATATCATAACCAGCAGAAGAATTCTGTAGTAATGTATGGAACATGTAATTTAATGTATAGTACATATATTTTTCTTACATGGCCAGTGTTTAAATTGTTTCCTGTTGGGAATAGTGTTTACCTTTTACTCTAGACAGCCATTGCAGGATTAAAGTAGATGGGTAGTAACTTGAAATCATTGGAGATACTGAAATTCATGGCTACATCCTAGTACAGAAATCAGCGGTGAGGACCAAGGGTGGTGGGCATACCACAGTCTGCTGTTAGACATGTCCTTTGCTAGGAGGAGAGTGTGTAGGTGACCACAGGTAGCAGACTTCAGAGCTTCCAGCTCTGCCCAGTCTGAGGTTTGAGGTTTGAAGTATGATCCTCTTGTCCTCTTTTTCAGTTTTTCCCTCTTAAACTGTAGGAGTGGTAGTGGTTTTTTTTTATGTGTAATGTTTTATTTTAAATATTGGTGATTTATTTAAAAATGTCATGCCAGCTCATTATAGGGCAGGATGGTCAAAACACATCTTTGGCTCTGACCCATCAGCATTTAGGACATCAGTGCTGGCAGTCTTTGTTTTAAACAATGGATAGGTGAACCATTCCCTTGTCTGCAAGTATCTGCTTTGGGTGGTGTGTTGGCACAGTTGTTCTGTCACCTGCCACATTCTCCAGCACTGACGTTCTGTGCCTTATTGAATACCACTTAACATTTATTCATTCAACAATTATTTGGGTGCCCTATGGTTACCAGATACAGCTGAATGCTGAAGGGTGATACACAATTAAACCTACCTTTTTATAAGTGTGTGTGGCTGGGCATTGTGCAGAGTTCCATAAGAGATGTAATAGCAGAGCACTGTTCTTTATTAAGAATAAATACAGATAGAGCACCTAGGGGATGGAATTGCTTCAAGTGTGGTATTGAGTGCAAGTTTTAGGATTGTCCTTTGCATGATCACTAGTTTCAAGCCAGTAGAAATATATTTTGAACCAATGAAAATACAGGGTGTCCTTAAAGTTCATGTGCAAGGTACAGTATTATTTGCCCTCCATTACTGGGTATTTGCCTATAATTTTTCTTAGGATAGATTGATTCATGGGTAAAATATTCCTTTTCTTAATGACAAGCTTCTTTTTTCCCCCTTTTTAATAATTTAGACATTACTTGAGAAGGAAACCAGAAAGCCTATTCTGAGAAGTTGGTATGGAAGGAAATGGAATTCTAAAAATTATTTTTGTCACTGTTTAATAAAGGGATTACTTAGACCTGGACTTTCCAGTACAGTGGTCACTAGCCACATATACTTAAAATGTGGCTAGTCTGAATTGAGATGAGTTCTAAGCGTAAAATACACACTGGATTTCAAAGATGTAGAATAAAAAAAGACTATGAAATAGCCTTTAATAATTGCTATATTGATTACATTTTGAAATGACAGTATTTCAGGGGTAGTCTGTTAAATAACATGTTATTAGAATTAATTTCACTTGTTTCTTGCTGAGTGCTGTGATCATAGCTCACTGACGCCTCAAACTCCTGGCCTCAAGTGGTCCTCCCACCTCAGCCTCCCAAAGTATTGAGATTACAGGTATGAGCCATGGTGTCCAGCCTCCCTTATTGCTTTTCTAATGTGGCTACTGGAAAATTTAAAGTGACATATATTGTACTTTTGGCTTATATGTTTCTTTTGGATAACACTGCATAAGATATTTGACCTTTTTTTTTTTAAAGGAAAAAAAAAGGGCTCGGCGCCTGTGGCTCAAGCAGCTAAGGCACCAGCCACATACACCTAAGGTGGCAGGTTCGAATCCCCAGCCCGGGCCCGCCAAACAACAATGATGGCTGCAACCAAAAAATGGCCAGGCGTTGTGGCGGGCACCTGTAGTCCCAGCTACTTGGGAGGCTGAGGCAGGAGACTCGCTTGAGCCCAGGAGTTGGAGGTTGCTATGAGCTGTGATGC
>CAUYQV010006445.1:0-13310 GCA_963574575.1 Galagoides demidoff
CCCCACGCCCCGCCAAGAAGTAAAGGACTTTCATAAACAACCCTGTCAACACCCCGTCAGTAGAGACTACACCAAACTTGGTTACAAAGGCCGAGCCCGACATAAAGCCAGCTCAGCACAGCTGTGCAACCAAGCGCCCAGCTAACAGTGTGCTGTCACATTAGCGTGAAGAAGCCACTGAGTAGAGTCACACCAGCGGCCACTGCAACCCGCGTACGGAAGACCTCGGGGTGGACACAGTGGGCTCTCCGCTTCCACTTTCCACACGGAGCTCCCATCCCGGGTCTCTGAACACCAGCTGCCCCTCAGCAGGCGGAGCTGGGACGGTAAGGCCAGACTCGCCGTTGGAGTCCAGAGCCCCGGCGTCCTGAGAGCGTCGCGCTGAAGTGGTGACTGTGCCTCATCCTCTCAGGCAGGGCGGCGCTGAGGAGTCGCGGGTTCTCTCAGCCCCACGCACTGCGGGGCCGTGCAGAGGAGTCCTGCATTCTCCCCACACCTGCGCACTGCAGGGCCTCGCGCTCTCTCAAGCCGCAGCGCGGAGCAGTCGGCCGTTCCCCTGGCGCACTGCAGGGTCTCGCCTTCTCCCCGTACCGGAGCACTGCGGCACCGCGCGTTCTCTCACGCCTGAGCACTGAGGAGGCGGCACCCACACCGTGACAGGACAGGGGGGTTCACCCCCTGCTGGCAGCCTCTGGGTCCTCGGTGCTCCTGAGAGTGGGATAGGACCTCTGCTCCAGTACATGTCCCACTACATCCCTCTCCTGGAGCTGTCCCTTTTCTAATCCCCAGACCCTGTGGATGTTCCTATACCTGTTGAGAGGAGCTTTGCATATGTGAGTAATTTAATGATTTTGAGATTGGAGATAATCCAGGATTACCCCAGGTGGGCCCAAAGTAATGGCAAGGGTCCTTGTAAGAGAAGGACAGGAGGCCACTGGGAGAGGACTCTCTGCTGCAGGCCCAGATGTGGCGGCACGGGGCCACAAGCCGAAGCCAAGGACCCTACAGACAAGACAGACACTTTGTGTCTGTCTCAGATGCCTCATCTTAGGTATGCTACTCTCTGCTCCTCTCACCACAGGGCCCAACCTGCAGCGAGGGGCTCTTCTCTCCTCACGGCCACTTCAGCCCATTCTCCCTCCTTCCTAAAATCCCAGCCTTTAGGCTCACTGTGCCGCCTGCTGCCCCACCCTGGGAAGATGTCTGCAGGCTGGCGTGGGCCCTTTCCCTGTATTCCTTGGAGAGTCCAGCTCCCACAACACTTCATATCTCAAAGACTTCACCACAGGCTCGGTGCCTGTGGCTCAAGTGGCCAAGGCGCCAGCCACATACACCCAAGGTAGCGGGTTCGAATCCAGCCGGGGCCCGCCAAACAAAAATGACGGCTACAACCATAGCCAAGCTTGTGGCTGGCACCTGTGGTCCCAGCTACTCAGGAGACTGAGGCAGGAGACTTGCTTGAGCTCAGGAGTTGGAAGTTGCTGTGAACTGTAATGCCACAGCACTCTACCCAGGGGGACAGCTGAAGGCTCTGTCTCAAAAAAAAAAAAAAAACAGACTTTACCACATAAAGGCCCCATGCAGCACCCTGGCCATATGCTCCTGACCACCTTCCCTCACAGGGCCTTGCTCACAACCCCTGCAGCCATTCATGCTCCAGCTGTTCCTGAACCAAGAAGTAGGTCCACCCAAGCCAACCAACAGAGAACTGAATGAAGAGATAAAAGTTTCACATTTATTTACAGAAAAGCCAGAAACTCCAGAGAGCAACAGGAATATCTCCCCATAAAACTGCTCTGCCCTCCTCTTCCCCCTTCTTACTTTTGTTTTCACAGTAAAAGTATAAATCAGCAATTTTGTAACTCATCATAGTATACATTAAACAGATTCCTACTCATCAGTTACAAGGTTATACAGTATCTCCCTATTTTAAAGTGGTTATATCTTCAAAGCTTTTTTACTCTATACTAAATTTGAAGTTAATCAATGCTTCACTGGGTGCAGTGTGCCCTGAGTCCTTGACCACTACCATACAATCCAGTTCCCCAACTTATCTATGATAGTGGCCTTGGAAGTAAATAATCTCCAGATATCAATGCCTCATCCAGCCTTGTCAGAGCCTGACCAGCAGTACCCTGTAGGAAACGGCAGTACAGCTGAACAGTGGCAGGTAGCACAGCCACACCCTGGCCCTAACCAAAAGGCCTGAAGCCCTATTCGTCCACCAAGGTCACTTCACCCTGACCATCACCCGAACCTAAACATTAACATTGGCCATTAACTAAGAGACCTAATCCCTATTTATCCCCAAGGCCCACCTAACCATAACCAACACCCTAACTGCAACCCTAACCCTAGCTCTAACCAAAGGGCCTCAAGCCCTATTCACCTCCAAGGGCCACCTAACCCTGACGATCACCTGAATCTGAAAATTAACATTACCCTAAACTAAGGGACCTACCCCCTATTTATCCCCAAGGCCTATCTAACCCTAAGCAACACCCTAACCCCAACCATAACAGTAGCCCTAACCAAAGGGCCTTGAGCCCTACTGAAACCCAAGTGTCACCTAATTGTGAGCATCACCCAAACCTGAACATAAACTTTAGCCCTGAACTAAGGGACCTAAGTCCTATTTATTCCAAGGAACACCTAACTATACCCAACACCACAATCTTAACCCTAATACTAGCCCTAACCAAAGGGCCTCAAGCCCTATTCATCCCCAAGGGTCACCAAACCCTGACCATCACCTGAAACTAAAAATTAAAATTTGCCATAAACTAAGGGACATAAGCCTTATTTATCCACAGTCCCCACCTAATCCTAACCAACACCCTAACCCCAACCCCTGACCCTAGCCCTAACCAAAGGCCCTAAAGCCCTATTCATCCCCAAGGGTCACCAAACCCTGACCAACATCAAAAAATTGAACATTAACATTCACCCTAAACTAAGGCACCTAAGCTCTATTTATCCCCAAGGCCAACTAACCCTAACCAAAACCCTAACCCCTATCCTAACCCTAGCCCTAACCAAAGGGCCTCAAGGTCTATTCATCTCCAAGGGCCACCTAACCCTGACCATCACCTGAATGTGAATATTAATATTAACCCTAAACTAAGGGATCTAAGCCCTATTTATCCCCAAGGACCACCTAACCCTAACTAACACCCTAACTGCAACCCTGACCCTAGTCCTAACCAAAGGGCCTAAAGCCCTATTCATCCCCAAGGGTCATCTAACCCTGACCATCACCCGAAGCTTAAGTCCTTTCACACTAAAGGACTTAAGCCCCATTTATCTCCACAGCCCACCTAACCCTAAACAATACCCTAACCCCTGCCCTAACCCTAGCCCTAACCAAAGGGCCTCAAGCCCTATTCATCTCCAATCACAAATGCCAAAATTTCAAAGATACATATTGTTTTGTCAAATAATTCCCAATCAATTAAAAAATACAAACTATTAATAATATAATCCAAAACATAACTCAAAGGGACAAATTTTTTAACACTAAAATATAGGGCAGTGCCTGTGGCTCAAGGAGTAGGGTGCTGGCCCCATATTCTGGGAGTGGTGGGTTCAAGCCCGGCCCCAGCCAAAAGGTCAAAAAAAAAACACTAAAATACAAACACTATGTTCCAACACAATAGACATGTTGGTGGGGGAGGCACCCCTGTTAGTTCAATTACTATCTATACTATAATACACAAAACATGCCTACTTTCCTGTCTCTTTACTCACTGTATCAATTTTCAAGTATACCTATGATCCCAAAAATTAATACTCTAAGTCACAGCCATTATTACCATGTCAAAAAATGAAAAGCCATAAATATAAAGCCACAAACAAAAGTGAAAAATAACAATAGCCACTGTTATCCTAAATAACCACTACATACTAGACACTACTAGACAAGCCCTGATGAAAACAAATATGCCTACATGCCAGTGTCTACAAATTATTTACTCACTTTCAAACCCTACTGTCATAGGTAAGAGACTAGACTTCATAATACCAAAGACCCAGGACACTCTATACACTCAATAAAATATTAACTGTAGAGGAATAGACACCATGCTTGCAAGGACAGATACCGATTCTTAAATTAAAAGAAAACACTGACCACATATACACTCATACAAATGGCAAAACATAACTATAGTCCAGAAATTAAAAGGGAAGAAGAGAGAGAGGGGCGGGGAGGGGGGATGTAGGAGGAGAAAGGGTATTTGGGGGAACCTCACCTAATGTGCATGATGCAATAGTACATTTCAAAACTATTAAGAAATGAGTATAATTATGATGGATGTGTTACTTAGTTCAACGTAAAGATTTCCTATTGTATATCAAACCAGTACCCTGAACCCCATAAATGCATCAACGTACAAAGTTATGATTTAATAAAAAATAATTAATTTTTTAAAAAGGAAAAATAAATTTAAAAAAAAAGGAAACACTGAGAACAGGACAGTCTCCTGGCAAGCCTAGAGATGTTTTGTGACTTAAGGGTAATCCCCCAAGTAACTCGGTGTTCCAGAACGATCTAAGATTGGTCACTTGTTAATAAGCAGATGTTAAGCACTGATGCTTGGTGCTCCTTCATGGGGGCTTTGGGGAACGAACACGTGAGTAAAAAGCATGTGGCAATCCCTACTCATGCAGTCCACATGTGTAATTGCCTTAACTCTCCACACCTGTTGTGTATAACCTTAATAAATAGCTGTTCCAAGGGGGCTCAGGGCTCCCCTGTACCTCTGGTGAGACCACCTCTTGCAAGCTAGCACTTCAATCTGTATCCAGACTGGTTCTTTCATGCAGTGGTGATAATTAACTATAAATTTAGACCAAATAAAAATACTTTAAAAATGTAACCACTTTAGGCAGCGCCTGTGGCTCAGAGGAGTAGGGTGCAAGCCCCATATGCCAGACATGGCGGGTTCAAACCCAGCCCTGGCCAAAAACTGCAAAAAAAAAAAAAAAATGTAACCACTTTAAAAAAAAAATTAACTTTATAATCTATAGACAGGGATATTTTTTAACATTTACTATGCTAATTAATAACATTACTTACACTTTTACTGTAAAAATATAAAAGTAACCCCCCTACCCCCCAAACAGAACAGCTCTTTAAAAAGATATTTTGCTCTTTGCAATTACTGACTTTTCTATAAATAAAAATGAAATTCTGGCTCAGCGCCTATAGCTCAAGTGGTACAGGCATACACCAGAGCTGGCAGGTTCAAATCCAGCCCAGGCCCACCAAACAACAATGATAACTACAACCAAAAAATAGCCGGGCATTGTGTCAGGTGCCTGTAGTCCCAGCTACTTGTGAGGCTGAGGCAAGAGAATCGCTTAAGCCCAGGAGTTGCAGGTTGCTGTGAGCTGTGATGCTACAGTACTCTACCCAGGGTGACAGCTTGAGGCTCTGTCTCCAAGAAAAAAAAAAATGAAATTCTTACTCTCTCATCCACTTCTCTGTCAATTAACTTAAATGACCGACTCATTAGTCCAACAACAGCCACACTCACTCATAGAAAAAGCACAAAGGTGCAGGGCGAGCTGCACTGAGAAGCCTGAGCTGCAGGTGTCTACAGACTACTGGGACTTGCACCTCCTGGAGCAGCCGCAGGTGGTGAATTGAGGTGGCCAGTGGATTGAACTGTCAGATAGGAACTGGGTATTTACGGATTTGGGGTTCAGTGGTCGCCAGCCGAGACAGTATCCCTGTCTTGGGTCAAATACCTGGGAGTACTTTGTGTGTGGTGGCAAATATGATACAGCAATCAGTCATCACTGGGGAATCTGAGGGGGAAAAGAGCATTGTTGTTGTAGCTTTTGTGATTTCCCTAGAATATGAAATTATTGGAAGTAAATGACTTTTTTAAGGACAGTGTCACTCTATCGCCCTGGGTAGAGTGCCTTAGAGTCACAGCTCACAGCAACCTCAACCTCCGGGCCTCAGAGGTCCTCCTGCCACACCCTCGGGAGCACCTGGGACTCCGGGCGCCACCACCAGGCCCGCCAGAAGGGAACGCTCCTGGGAACAACCCCGTCAACACCTGGTCAGGAAAGCGGAGACGACATCAAACTCGGCCGAGCCCGACCCAAATCCAGCTCACCACGGCTGTGGAACCAAACGCCCAGGTAACTGCTGTCACTTTAGTGTGGAGAAGCCACTGAGTGGACATCACACCAGCGGCCAAAGCAACTCGTGCGTGGAGGACCTCGGCGTGGTGGACACAGTGGGTCTCCATTTCCCACACGGAGCCCCCTCCCGGGTCTCTGAACACCGGCTGCCCCTCAGCAGGCAGAGCTGGGACGGGAAAGACTCAGTCACGGTTGGAGTCCGGGAGCCCCGTGGCCTGAGCTCCTTGCACTGATGCGGTGGTGGCGCTTCGTCCCCTCAGGCAGGGCGGCGCTGAGGAGTCGCGCGCTCCCTCAGCCCCACGCACCGCAGAGCTGCGTGTTCTCTCACGCCGGCCGCGCGGAGGAGGCGGCGCCGCGTCGTCTCACGCAGGCGCCCACGCCGGCTGCTAGCCACTGCGGGGGGTGAGACCTCAGCTCCAGGTCCTGTCCCACCATACCCGGCTCCTGGAGCTGTCCCTATCCTAATCCCCAAACCCTGGGAATGTTCCTGCACTTGTTGGGAGGAGCTTGGCTATGCGATTAATTTAACGATTTTGAGATCGGAGATGATACAAGATTACCCTGGGAGAGCCCAGTGTAATCGCAAGGGTCCTTGCAAGAGAGAAGCGGGAGGCCAGAGGGACAGGACGCTCTGTTGCGGGCCTAGAGGTGCTGACACAGGGCCATAAGCAGAAGCCTGCTTGAGAGGGCGGAAGAGGAGGAGGGAGAGAGGAGGGAGAGAGAGGAGTGAGAGGAGACAGAGGAGACAGAGGAGAGAGGGAGAGACTGCCTCTGACATCCCAGAAGTCGGGCAGTGCAGCCAGTGCCTCCACTTTAGACTCCTAGTGGGGTTTAAGCCACTGTTCGTGGTTATTTGTTATGGTATTAGGAATCTAATACAACTGGAATTTGCTACTCAATCCAAAAAACAATGAAGTCACTATCATCTTTAAAACAACAGGTAAAAGAATGAGGAGGCTCTGCCCTATTTCATCTCTTATTCTGCATGGTGCATCCTAGGGTCTACATTCATTATCTCCACTTCTTTCCCTCAAATTCCTAAGGATTATTCCTCTAGTCCAACTTTCAAATAGAATCTTCACTGAAGCTCCTCTCCTGAATAACTCACATGACGATCCACCGATTACTGTATCCAAATGAGCTACAGGTGGCAACCCATGAATCTATTCCTGATGGTGACGATTTTCTGGTTTCCTGAAGCTTTCACCATCAACAAAGGAAAAGTTATTACTATTACTACAATATACCCATAGCATTTTGCACATTTCTTAATTAAAACATTTGCCTTATATTTTAGTTATTGGTAAACATTTTGTATCAACAGAAAAATGAGTTCTCCTAACCCTAAACTGAACCTAACCATAATCCTAACACTAACTCCTAATGCTAACTCTACTCTAACCTTAACCCTAACCCCAACCCTAACCCCTAACGCCTAACCTAACCCAACCCTAACCCTAACCCAACCCCAACCCTAATCCTAACCCTAACCCCTAACCCTAACCCCTAACCCTACCCCTAACTCCTAACCTTAGCTCTAATCCCTAACCCTAATCTTAACCCCTAACCCTAACCCTAACTCCTAACTCTGACCTTAACCCTATCCACACACAAGTCCAGAATTCTCGTCCTGGTTAACTTTGTGAGTGAGGTGTGGGATGTGTGCTGACTTTTGTATGTCTGTCAGGCTTCTCCCCACCCCCACCAAGTACTGGGAGGCAGTTCTGATTGGGGATAGCCTTCAGAAACAGGGTGAAGATTCTTTCAGGTTTGTAATTCATTTTGTCTGTGGAGTCAGATCCAGTACTGTTTGCACAATGAGGTCCCTACATCATTATGTTTGTGAAACAATTGTATTCAAATAAAGTTTAATGTTTCGAACTCCCCCACCATGTTATTCACTTAACTATCCGTCCATGTCAAAGAATTGAGAGTAACAGAGCCTCAGACTAGCATTTTCTGGTGGGGCTGCACATTATTCCAGGCATTAGTACTCTGTTGCTGGACTGGATTGTTTGTAATGTGTCTGTTTTATCATATAAGCAGCTATTTTCTCAGCATAAATTCCTGAAAGCTGAATTTCTTCATTGGTTGTGGCAGCTCTGGGGTTAGACTATGGATTGTGGCACATTCACTTGTCCACATGACAATCTCAGAGCAGGACTGTGTTTAGGCTAGGCCTGGGTCAGCAACCCTGAACCCAGAGAAACCAGGTTCTACATAAGCCCTCGGGAGCTCTAAAGCTAGCCTGTGAGAGACACATGCATAGAGAACTTCCTTCCCATAAGATAACAGGTGTAACAGAATGGAGAGCCATAGCTGGGGGACCCAAGTGTGGGGTGAAGAAGAGAAGAAGAGAAGAACGTGACAACAGAGAAGAACATGAGCTTCAGGGTACCATGTCTGGAGGATGTAGCACTCCTCACCTGTGCCCTGGCAATCCATGGTCCAGAAGGTAGAAGAAGAGGAGGGCACTGATGCCAGCCTCCTGGGGGCTCCAAGCCTTGGTGCTGTGCTCCCAGCATGTTGTGCAAATGGAGGGGACTGTTGCCTACAGAACCCAGAGACCTGGCAAGGAGGAGTCTGGGTAGCAGCTGGTCACAGTCAGAGGCACAGGCTTCCTGAGGACCCCCAGGGTATTGTGTTCCTCCTGTCTTTGGCAGGCAGAAGGCTCAGTCCTGAAAGTTCTAGAACTCTGACTTGGCCAGCTGCATACTGTCCATTTTGGGCAAAATGGACTAAAGTCTCTGGGGCTGACCCCTTAGCTAAGCCTGGACTTCCCAAGAAGGGTCACTATGCAATGGGTCAGAGGTCCTATCTGGGTGGAAACTGGAGACCCCTCTTTACCCCCTCCACTCAGCACCTATGGAGAAGAGCCTCTGTCCTCTGCATCTTGGCCATGGCCCCCTGGTGTTCCCTCCCCTTTCTGTGTTTACCCCTAGCCTGTCTGAGAGAAGATGTTTGGCCTCAGAGTCTGTTGTGCCAGCCTGGGCCCAGAGGACATTGGTGAGACACCATGACCAGGTACCAATTCTTTCTGTGCTTCATGAGTAACCTTTCCAACTGACATTAAAAGGGACATGATGGCTATTCCCAAGTGCTGAAGGCTGGGGAAGGGGTCAGAGGTGGTGTGAGTGGTGGGGTTTGGTCAGCCCTGGGCTTTCTGGGCTCCAGGCACAGCAGGTAGAGGCCATGGATGTCTCCATGGATACTCCCCCCCATCCACATCTTCCTACTGGCCTCAGGAGGCTGAGTGCTAACTCCTAGACAGTCAGGGAAGGAAGTGACCACCAGAGGTGGCTGTGACCTGTAAAGGACCCTGCTTCTCTCTCATCCTATTGTGGGTGGGTTTGGGGAGGCAGCTGCATTTGGGGGAGAGAGTGGTGAATTGAGCAGAATGTGCTTCTATTAGTCTTTCAGGGCTGCCATAACAAAATACTACAAATGGGGAGGCTGAAGATAACAGAGACTTATTATCCCATCGTTCCAAAGAAGGCTGGAATACAGATGTCAGCATGGCCAGGCTCCCTCTCATGGCACTAGAGGAGGATCTGTTTAACCTCTTTCCAAGTTCTGGTAGTTTCTGGCTTCTGACAGCAAAGCTCCAATCTTTGTAAACCTTCTTCCCTGTGTGCACATGTGTGTCCAAATCCCACTTTTTATAAGGTTAATCATAGTAAATTAAGGCTGGCTTTAATGACTTACTTCATTTACCAAAACCCTATTTCCATACAAGGTCACATTCACAGGTACTGGGTAAGGACTTCAACATATACATTTAGGGAAACACAATCCTGAATAACTTAATTAGAATAGATTTTGTTTATTCTTTGGGGTATAAAATTCTGTATATTTTGACAAATGCTAGGCCTATACCTTAGTGCTCACCCCACGGCTCCAAACCATATGACCTCATATGCTCTCATACACTGTTAAATGCTGTCAAATGCTATGATATGTTCTCATATGTGCTCATCCACCCTCATATGCTCTCATACGCCATTATTTGCTCTCATATGGTGTTGGATATTCTCTCACACTCTCATAAGGTCCCATATTCTCTCATATGCTGTCATGTGGTCTCATACAATTTCCTGGGGTCTCGTAGGTACTCATACATTCTAATATACCCTCATAAGCACTCATATGCTATCACCTGCTGCCATATACTTTTATATGCTCTGATACTCTCACTTAGTCTCATACTCTTATATAGTTGTTCTGTGCTCTCAAGTGCTTTCATATGCCATTATATCCTCTGATCTGTTTTCATATGCTCTCATATGCTACCATATGCTGTCATGCACTCTCATATATTCTAAATTCTTCCATAAGCACTTCTGTTCTCTCAGATGCTTTCATACACTGTCATATGTTTTCATATGAAAACATACAGTCTCATATAGCCTCATATGCTCTAATACACTCTCATATATTTTCATATGATCTCATACGCTTTCCTAGGCACTCAAACGCTCTAATATGTTCTCATAAGCTCTCATATGCTCCCATATGTTGTCAAATGCTCTAACACACTTTCATATACTCTCATGCACTCCCATATAGACTTCTATACTCTCAGATGTTTTATATGCTGTCATGTGTTCTCCTTCACACTCATATGGTTTCATATGCTCTCAGTCTCTTGTGCTGTTACATGCTCTCATATGCTGCCATATGCTGTCATATGCTCTCAGCACCCTCCCATATAGTCTTCTATGGTCTCAGATGCTTTCATATGCTCCCGTTTTTATAGGCTGTTATATTCTCTCATTTGCTGTCATATATTCTCATGCACTCTCATACAGCCTCATATGGTCTCATACACTTTCATATGCTCTTATTCATGCACACATGCTCACATATGCTGTCATATATTCTCATGCAATTTTATATGCTCCCCTATGCTCTCAAACACTCCTACATGTTCTCATGAGCTCTCATGTGCTACTTTATGCTCTCACATGACCTCATACACTCTTGTACACTCTGGTACCCTCTCATATAGTCATCTATGCTCTCAGATGCTTTCATATGCTGTCATATGCTCTCTTATGTTTTCATGCACTCTCATATGTCCTCATTTGCTCTCATATGCTCTAATACACTGTTATATACTCTAATACGCTGTCATATGTTCTCATATGCTCTCATACACTCTCACACGATGTTAAATGCTCTCATATTCTGTCACATTCTCTCGGACGCTCTCATATGGCCTCATATGTTCTGATACACTCTCATATTCCCTCATACATGCTCACATCCTCTCATACACTCTCAAATGGTGTCATACAATCATATATGCTCTCCTATGCTCTCAGAGGCTCTCATAAACTGTTGCATGTTCTTATACACTCTCATATGTTCTCTTATGCTCTCATATGCTGCCATGTGCTGTTGTAAGCTCTCACACATTTTCATATACTCTCATACCCTCCCATGCAATCCTCTTTGCTCTCAGATGCTTTTAAATGTTATGATATGCTGTTATAAGCTCTCATATGTTTTCATACTCTCTCATAGGCCTCATATGCTCTCATACACTCTTTTATGCTCTCCAGCACACTTATATGCTCACATATGCTCTCTACAATCTCATATGTTCTTCTGTTTTTGTATGCTCTAATATTCTCTCATAAGCTCTCATATGTTGTTGTATGCTCTCACATGCTCACTTTGTTCTCATATGTTCCCAAATGTTCTATATGCTGCCACATGCTCTCATGTGCTCTCGTACACTCCCATGTGGTCTTCTTCTCAAATGCTTTCACATGCTGTGATATGCTGTCATAAGCTCTCATATATTTTCATAGGTTCTCATAGGCCTCATATGCTCTCTATGCTTTCATATGCTGTCTATGATCTCATATGTTCTTCTAGGCTTTTGTACACTCTAATATGCTCTCATAAGCTCTCATATGCCCTGACATGCTCTCTCACATACTGCTGTATGTTCTCATATGCTGTTTTATGACCTTTGATGCTCTCTTACACTCTCATATGGTCTCATACACAATCTCATATGCCCTTATACACACTCATATGCTCTTATATGTTCTCATACATTTTCATATGCTCTCCTAGACCCTCCTACCCGCTAGCAGGCCCTCATAAGCTCTCATTTGCTATTATATGCTCTCATATGTTCTTATATGCTCTCGTATGTTCTCCTACATTTTCATATGCTCTCATATCATCTCATATACTCTCTCATGCTTTCAGACAGTCTTGGGTGCTCTCATACACTGACAAATAGTCTCAAACTCTCTTATATACTTGTACATGCTCTCATATGCTCTAATGTACTTCGATTATTTTATATGCTCTCATGGGCACTGATATGCACTCATATGCTTACAAATGTTCTCCTATGATCTCGTTTGTTTTCATGCGTACTCATATGCTATCAAATGGACCCATATGGTCTCATACACACTCATATGCTCTTAAATGTTCTCATATGCTCTCCTACACTCCCATATGATCTCATACACTCTCACATTGTCTCATACACTCTCTTATTCTGTCATTCACTCTCATGTTCTTGCATACATGAAGGAGAATGCTCCTTTATACTCTCATATGCCCTCATATACTGTAATGTGCTCTCATATGTTGTCATATGCTCATATATGCACTCATATGCTTTCAAATGTTCTCATATGGCCTCATTTGTTCTCATATGCTATCAAACAGTCTCATATACTCTCATGCAGCCATATGCTCTTAGACACTCTTATATGCTCTCATACCCTCTCATATAGTCTTCTATAGACTCTTGCATTTGTACAGTCCTATATATGATCTTTGTTGCAGAGGTTTTTAAAATTATCCTTACCAAGATTTTTGTCTTCCTAATTTGTTGAGAATTTTAAAAATCAGAGATAGATGTTGATTTATTATTTGCCCTTTTGGATACCTATTGAAAAAATTATGTGGCTCGGTGCCTGTGGCTCAATCGGCTAAGGCGCCAGCCACATACACCCAAGGTGGTGGGTTCGAATTCCCAGCCCGGGCCCGCCAAACAACAATGATGGCTGCAACCAAAAAATGGCCGGGCGTTGTGGCGGGCGCCTGTGGTCCCAGCTACTTGGGAGGCAGAGGCAGGAGACTCGCTTGAGCCCAGGAGTTGGAGGTTGCTATGAGTTGTG
>CAUYQV010006448.1:0-25884 GCA_963574575.1 Galagoides demidoff
AAAAAAAAAAAAAAAAAAGACCTATTAGGCCAGGGACGTGGTCACTCCACCAAAGAATTTGAGGTACCCCAACGTAACTGTGCAGTGTCTCCTTCCAAAATCAGTTGCCCGTGGAGCTGAGAAAGACATTTCAATAGACCAGGTTAAAAAAAAGAATTTATTTTAAGGGTATGTGAGAATCCCACATAATCCCACTGTAAATACCACCACGAGGCCTCATAAATGTTGAACAAATCTTTAGACAAGCAACTTTCTCTTCTTTTTTGTTTCAGGTGGCACAATTGCCCTTCTCGACATCTCTCTACACCTCCATTCCCTTCTCATTTATGTAGCCACTATTTTTAATTTTCATTTATTTATGTTTCTCACCAGACTTGGTTTCAGTTCCTGGGTAACTTCTGCAGAGCCCCTGCCCTGCTGTGGAGCCATCTTAATCGAACTTGACCAGATGTAACACCTCCAACCACCACTGATTACCAGCTCAAACTCTATGTCTCTTAGTTTGAATTCTTGTTAAAGAGAATCTGATAGGCCCAAATGGGCCTTGGGCTTTTTTTCCCCTGGATTATATGTCCACCCAGCTGTGACAAGTCCTGGGGCTGGAGATCTTCTAAAGCTGTGCTGCAAATGCAGCAGCCATGTGTGTGGTCCAGGGGAAGATTTCCTGAGATGGTCAGCAGGGAGAGAAGGGAGGCACGGACCAGCAAACAGGTGCAGGGAAGCTATGAAGTTCAGCCCCCATTGGAACTACCAAAGAGGCCATTCTTTTCGGGGCCAACAGCTTGATAGGTGGTAGCCATAAAGATCTGATCCTCCAACTTATGCGACTGTTTTAATTGCCCATTTTAGTTCTAAATATGTCTACTTCCTAAATTTGTCTAAATGTAGTTCTAGATTTGTCCATGTTCCAAAGGGAATTCAGATTGTAGAGAGCTAAAAGACATAAATCTTGACGCAACGAGATTAGATTAGTAGAGTAAGAGCTTGTGAAGTAATAGTAAAATGTGAATAAAGAATACTTCGTACAGGGCTAGACAACAGTGCCGGAGTTCACGGCATTTGCTCTTCTTTCTCCCTAGCGTGTCTTTCCCCTCACCATCTTCTTGACAAAGTCTTGCTGATTCTTCAAGACCTAGATTAACCACCACTTCTCGAAGGCCTTTTCTGACAGGGCCTACATTCCTCCCTAAAAGCAAAGAGGACCAGTGTCTTCTTTTGTCATTGACAATTTAAATTCAATTTCTGTAAGAACTGGAACCTTGTTTTATTCTTCTTTGAATTCCCCACAATATTTCTTACAAAATTTACATGGGCTGTTAATTAGTACCTATTGATTAAAATCGAATAACCAAGTAGATGTGGATAATAACGTCACTTTACACAGAAATTAAGCCAGTAGGCTATGGATAGGGCTCTAATGGAATGCTATCTAGCTAATTTGAGAAAGCACAAATCATCTGCTCTAGTCCTATGATTTCCCCCCCCCAACTGACAGATGTATCACTAAGAATCCTGTGTCTATCTTACCGCAAAAAGCACATGTGCTTTTATGCAACAGTATCAAAATAATAGATTATGAAAGTCAAATTCTGTGAGGTAATATTCGCTTAATCTTCTAGTCATTAAATCAAGTAATGCTATAATGTACTTACTACGTGCCACATATTAACTGTAAATGTTGGATAATAAAATAGAAAGTAGAGAACATAAGATAAAAACAATGTGATAAAGTAAACAAGTTATATGATCATCATATAATCATACTGAATAGAGGCTAAAAGAAGCTATTATAATCTCCCGTACGACAATTCACTTCTCTTTTGTAACAATATGTGCTTATGAATTATTTGTTCAGTACCTGTCTGTTTTCTTCCCTGGACTATAAGCTCCACTGTGGGCTAGACCAGGTCTGACTTGTTACTACTCTACCTCTGTTGTGTAGCACAAAGCTAGCATATTCAGGTATTCAAGAAGCATATGCTGAATGAATAGTGAATAGAAGGATGTGCAGGAAGAAAACCAACAGAAAGAGTTACACATTTAAAAATCAAAAAAAAGGAAAAGTTATAAAAGAGAAGATTAAGCTATCTTTTATTGAAGGCAATTTGAGAAGGACAAGTTGTCAAGAAAATGAGTCTTTATATATAAATTAAAAGAATAATTTAAAAGATAAATTTATACTGGACTTTGGCAAAGGCTTACAGGCTCAAGAATTCAGTAATTTGTCCAACAAATAGTATATGTTGAATCCACACAAAGTGCCAGGCATTGTGTTATACTAAATGCTGGGATGCAGGAGAGAATAAGATAAATGCAATTGCTCACACCTGTTATCCTAGCACTCTGGAGGCTGAGGCCAGAGGACTGCATGAGCTCAGGAGTTCAAGACCAGTCTGAGTAAGAGCAAGAGAGACCCTATTTCTACAAAAAATAGAAAAACTAGCCTGCTGTTGTGGTGGCAGCCTATAGTCCCAGCTACTCAAGAGGCTGAAACAAGAGGATCTTTTGGGCCCAGGGGGCTATAAGCTACCAGGGGGCTCTATCCAGGGTGACTGAGTGAGACTCTGTCTCATAAAAAAAAAGAAAGAAAGGAAAAAGATAAACTTGGTCTTGGCCTACATGGAGTTTACAAAAATCCAGAAGGGACTAGAAGGCTCAATGATTAAATTCTTAACATGGAAAAAAACTAAAAAGCTCCATGACAAAAACTTGCATATTTGATAATAAGCAAATGCCTAATAGATGTTTGATTCTATATGGGCGAGTGTAACTCCTGGTCCCCTATTATGCTCTGTGGTTCACTGTATAATCTACGCTATTCCATATTCCAGATCTTCGTTCATTCTATTACTCCTTGCTGGAATCCTTTCCCACCTATGTCCTTTTACTTATCTAAAGCTATTTGTCCCTTAAGTTCCTGAGCACAGATACTGCCCCCCACTAGCCACTTCATACCCGCTTGACCACCACCATAAGCTGTGTGTAATATCTCATCCTTGGGTTTACCATAGTATACTGAAGTCATGATTTGTCTGTCTCTTTTCTGAACTCTAAGTTCCACTAAGGTAGAGGCTAATTTTCAACGGTTTTGTATTCATAATGCTTGGTACCAAACAAGAGATCAGTAAATGTTTATGAAGTTGAACTGAAGCCTCTTTATTTTCTATTTACAACCCTGTGTAACATAAGTGCAAGGACTCGCTTGACAGTCTGTATATCCAAAATTTCTTTAAAAGGAATTCTCCAATCTGAGTCATCAGGAGGGTCATCCCTGAAAGCATTTACAAGCCTGAGTACACTTTCCTTTCTTCTTACCTGTAGCTCAATCCACTTGAGAGTTTGACCCGGAAGACATCACTATCTTTACCAACTTCACAGAAAACTCATTTATTTTCTTATATAGCAAGAAAGTCAGGCTTTTCTTTTTCTTCTTTTTTCTTTCTTTTCTTTCTTTTTTTTTTTTTTTTTGCCAAATCTAGTGCCTAAAATGCTATTAAAGTGTTAGAAGGGACCATTCTCTAATACTAAAATGAGTTTTTCAGAAATAGAAAGAAAACAAAAGGAGTTATAAATCAATATATGAGAATATCTACTGTATATAAAGGCCTCTGACTTGGCACCTCAGAAACACAGGCAGTTTATTTACCTCATTGCTTCATTACTATTTGAGCACCTCTGTGTTTTCTACCGCCAAGTAATGCTTTATATAACAAGCCGTCCCAAATTCAGTGCCTTAAATCAGCGAGCAGTGATTTAGTTCACTGTAGGCTGATGATGTTAGATGGGCTTATCTGGGAGTCCTCACATATCTAGGGTTAGCTGGCAGTTGACTGATTGAGGATGGCCCTAGGTGGGATACCAGAGGCAACTCTGCTATCTTCTGCTTGTCTTTCACATGCCTAGGGAATGTTCTCACAGCATGAGAGATGAGAATAGCCTCTGCCTCTATGTTGTTGGCTAACATCTTATTGACCAAAGCAAATCACATATCCAAGTCCAGGGTCGGGCAGGGGGTGGTGGCGAGAAGGGGACAACTTTGAAATTATGAGATAAACATTGTGGATTCATGGAGGCCATTGGCGAGATCATTAGCACCACCAATCTGTAAGACACATGGATTTCTGGATCTAAATGGTTCTAAACTTTAAAAGGAGAAACAGCATAGCATTTCCATATCATGAATAATTCTGGATACCTTGGAAAGTGTACTCTAAGAAATGTATTACAGTGTTTAAAAGTTTTAACATTTTATTTGGAATCTGGCACTCAGTTTTACAAAACCATGTATTAAAACGAAATAGGTTCAGGACTTGAAGTATACTCATCAGCTATAAAAGTAAAGGTAAGCTAAGCAAGAATAACAATTATAAATTGCAAGTAATTTGTCACATCTAGCAAAGTGTAACTGAGGAGGCTCATAATACAGAGGATTCGCTAGACAAAGAAACAGGAAGTAAAAGAAAAAAGTTCAACCTACGAAGATGATGTGTACAAATACACACAAGAAAACTGTAGTCAAATCCTCCAAATTCTAGAAAAAAATATTAGAAAATTGAATCTAGTAGTGTTTGAAGAGTGAATCTCGGAGTGTTTTGACACTGGATGTGTTTTTTCATGCAGCAAAAAAAGGCACATGTAGGTAACTTCATTGATATAAGGGACATAAGCAAAAATAGTCTCTCAATAGTCACATGGTCAGGTCTCCGGGCAAACTGGAATGCTGCTGAGGATCCATAGCTGCAGGAATCCAGATGGGAATCCCATTCATCCTGGGACCCCTCCCAGCAAGTACCTGTTGCTGTCTGTTCTTGTTACTCTTCCATATTTGTGACTAAGCTTATCTCTGCGTCTATAGGGTCTGTTTCTGTTTTATTGTCCCTTAAATCTGTTTTTACTTTTATCTCATGGCATCTAATTACTGCTTCTTTCTCATTATTTCTGTGCCCTTCTGCTATCTGTATGTCACTCTGAGTGTCTAATGCTGCCAGACTCTCACCTTTCAGGAGAGGTTTGGCAGGCCCTTCATCCTGGCCATGTCTTAGACTATAAGCTAATTTTTTAAATGAGTTATCTTTGGGTCAAGAATTCATCACTTGGCCAGGTGCGGTGGCTCACACCTATAATCCTAACCCTGTAGGAGGCTAAGGCAAGTGGATTGCTTGAGCTCAGGAGTTCAAGAGCAGCCAAACCAAGAGGGAGACCCCATTTCTACTAAAAATAGATTAACTGAGGTGAGACAATCGCTTGAGCCCAAGAGCCTGAGGTTGTTATGAGCTGTGACTCCATGGCACTGTACTCAGTGCCAGAATGAGACTCTGTCTCAAGAAAGGAAGAAAGAATTCATCACTCCTCTGTTCAGCTATTGTCAAATGTTGGTGTTATTGGGCAAAAATAAATCTCAGAGACAGGAGTATGAAGATAATAGTCACTCCAAGTCCCCTCAGAAGGGGACAGCCTACCTGTCAGGTGCTTTTTGTAGATTGTTTAATATAAAAAACCAAGGAAAGCCTATGATTTATCCAGGAATGCAAGGATAAATCATTAGAGGAAACCTATTAGTATAACCATAACTGATTCAAAAGGGAAAAATTATACATTATCTTGAAAGCTGTGTTGAAATAAACAACTGAGGTGCCAGTATGGATTTAATATTATTTAATATGGTTTTCCAGTTAAGTTCTTAATCCAGTGGATCTATATAAAGAAAACTATAACTTTTTGCTGGAGAAAGACAAATATATATTTATAAAACCCAAGAATAGTGTATTCTTCAATGAAGACAATATAAGAAGTGATGGTGAAATTCAAGTGGCGTTACAGGATCTAAGAATATTTAAAACTAGCAGTGGTGCAGACACCTCTCTTCCCTGGGGAATATAAATACAGGAAGCAATGACAAAGAGGAGCAAAGAAGTGCTGCATGACGAGGGGTCTTTATCGTGACAGCAGTTCCCAGTCATGTTTTGTTTCCTACAACTTGGAAACACCACGTTTGGACCACCACTAATGATGCATTAAAGGAAAACACCATGTTCGGACCATCACTAATGATGCATTAAAGGAAAAGAGAGAAAAGAAAAGTGGGAAAAGACAGAACAGAACAGTAAGGCAGTATTTTAATTTTTTTTGCAGTTTTTGGCTAGGGCCAGGTTTGAACCCACCATCTCTAGGTATATGAGGCCAGTGCCCTACTCCTTGAGCCACAGGCACCACCAGTGAGGCAGTGCTTTTCAAATGTTTTTATCTCACGACATACTTGAACACGCTTACATTATGTTGATAAAAAAAAAGTAAAAAAAATACTGTGCTTCGAACTTCTTTCAAAAATAATTTAATTAATGATCTTTAAAAATTTTCATGACTTTGCCTATGAAGCTTTCACTGCACACCGGTTGAAAATCACTGCTGTAATCACATCAAGGCCTGCTCAAAGGAAGCCACACTTGTGCACCGACCTTTGAACACACAGTCACCATTTCTACTAGTGAATGTGGCCTATCTGGTGTCCTGAAACTTCATCAAACACCTTAGTTGCTTTTTCCAGGAGGAAGGAAGTGAGAGGAAAAATGACTGAGTAGAATCATGTACTATTAAAATACCTGCTCTTCCCAAATTATCTAGAGGTTCAGTCTGATTCGAACCACCATCCAAATGATGTAGTTTTTCAATGAAACAAAATAACTAATATAACGGGTGATCAGAATCACGTGACAATCAACAGGAAAATTTAGTAAAGTGAGAGTAATGGCAGCCTGTGTACACTCTGTTATGATCAGACACTGGAGTTCGTGCTCAGCGCCCTTTTATGATTAGTCAGTTGATTGGGTCTGATTGTTTCATGCTTGTACTTTACCAGTTTTTTAATTTTTTGCATACCTGCCTTGCTTATAGGTATTAAACCATAAAATATAGCTACAGAAATTAAAAGTAAGATACTAACTGATGAAGAAAAACGAAGAAGACAAAGGGCAGGGACGGAATAATAATAGATAACCTAGAAATAAGTCTTCGTATACTGGAGTGGAAAAAAAAATGATTTCGCCATTTGACGTCAGTTTCCCTTGGGAAAGAAATCATTTTATTGAGAGAGATGTCTTAATATATTGCATGAAAGTAAAAGACAAGACCCTGGGGGCAAAGTTTGGAAGAAGATAATGAAGAAAAGAGATAAACAAACCACTCTACTTAAGAAATAAAAAATAATATGTATGAAGAGAGAGTGAAGAGAAGGAGCAATGATTGTGGAGAGAAATGGCCAGGGAGAAATTCCTGGCCATAGGTTAGCTGAAGGGCTTTGGAAATCAGGGAGGTTTCCAGTCAATCAGGGAGGTTTCCAATCAATCAGGGTTGATTTTAAATTGTTTTCATTGCTGCATGCAAATCCCTTGTTTTTCCATCAGTGAAGGATGTTGCACACAAAGAACTTCTTTTATGAGTGAGGTTTTCTTTGTGGGGGAAAGAGGGTAGTGAAGAGAAATTCAAAAGAGTCTTGAGATTTGTGTCTACTGTAGAACAGAGAAGAGACCAGCCATGTGGGATGTGTATGTGTGAAAGCAAAAGTTAATTGGGTGCTTATTCACACAGCCAGAAGAGACCATGTGAACATATGTTTTGGGGAATTCAGAAAGGCTGTAGGAAGGAGGGAGACTAGACTTCCCATAGAATGTTGGTTAGGGAGCTGGAGCCAATTTTATTTAAATCTCAAGGAATAGGCTTATCTATGTAAATACATAGCAAATCACACAAAGACACTTAATTCAAATTGCTGAAAATGGTCATGAATATACATAAACTATATGTCCTAGTCCATTTTGTGCTGCTATAACAGAATATCTGAGACTAAGTAATTTATTTTTGAATAGAAATTTCTTGGCTTATGATTTTGGAGGCTGGGAAGTCCAAGAACAAGGTGCTGGCCCTGACTAGAGCAGGGAGGGTCTTCTCCCTCTGTCATCACATGGTGGAAGAAGGAAGGGCAAAGAGAGGGCAAGAGGGGCCTGAAATCACCATTTCATAACAACACCAATCAAGGCCTTGATGTGATTATGGCAGTGATTTTCAACCGGTGTGCTGTGAAAGCTTCCTAGGCAAGTCATGAAAATTTTTAAAGATCATTAATTAAATTATTTTTGAAAGAAGTTCAAAGCAGAGTATTTTTTTTACTTTTTTTTTTATCAACATAATATAAGTATGTCACAGAAGTTTAACTATTTGTTTAACTATTTGTTTCATTTACAACAGCAAGTAAATTTCGGATAAACAGTCTAAAAATGGGAGAAAATTATCTCAACAGATTTACCCCCCAAATTTATAAAAATTAACATTTATTCATAACAAAAATGTTCTCAGCAAACTGGAATAACAAGTGAATTTCCTGGTCCTAGTAAATAGCACATACAAAAGACCTACAGATAGCATTATGTTTTATGATAAAACCCTGAATGCTTTTCCTAAAAATCAGGAATAAGTTAAAGACGTCTTTTCTCACAACTTTTGTTCAACATACTGGATGCTCTAGACAGTGTAATAACGTAAGATAAGAAAATAAAAGCATACAGAATAGAGAACGAAAAAATAAAGTCTTTATTTGTAGAAACATAATTGTGCACATAGAAAATCCAGCCACAAAACACTATTAGAACTATATGTTAATAAATTTATTAACAAAATCTCCATGTACAGGACAAATCTTTAAAAATCAATTGTATTTAAATACACTAGCATATGAACCATTATAAAATGAAATTTAAAATACTATATGCAGTATGAGGAAGTTTCAAAAAGTTCATGGAAAAATGGAATTAGAAGATAAAAATAAAAAATACAAACTTTATCGCTCAACATAAACCCCATCAAGGCCAAGACACATTTGAAAGCAATGATACCAGACTTTTAGTCCATGTCTAAAGAACTGAAGGGCCTGGGAATTTAACCAGGTCAATGAGTCTTTTTTTTTTTTTTTATTATTGACTGAAGAAAAAATGGGTTTCCTTTGCAGATTTTTTCAGATTAGGAAACAAAAAGAAGTCAGAAAGAGCCAAAGCAGGACTGCAAAGTGGATGCTTAATAATTTCTCATCAAAACTCTCACACAAGAGAGTTGTCCTTGTTTGATGAAAGGATTGAGCAAGAGCATTGCGGGGCAGAAAAGGACTGTCTGGTGCAACTTTCCCAGGCTTTTTTCTACTAAAGAGTTAACTAATTTTCTCAAAACACTCCCATTAAAAGCAGATGTTATCATTTCTTGACCTTCCAGAAAGTCACAAAGAAAAATCCTTGAGTATCCTAAGAACCTGTTGCCATGACTTTTGCTCTTGACTGACCTCTTTTTATTTTGACTGGACCAAGTCTACCTCTTGGTGGCCGTTGCTTTGATTGTGCTTTTTCTTCAGGTTCATATTGGTAAAGCCATGTTTCATCCACTGTCACAATTCTTAGAAGAAATGCTAAGGATCTAGATCCTACTTGCTTAAAATGTTAATTATAATCCCCACTCTTGTTCACAGCTGATCTGGGTGTAATGGTTCTGGTGTCCATAGAGTGGAAAATTTGCTCAACTTAAAATTTTCAGTCAGAATTGTATAAGCTGAACTAACTGAGATGTGTATAGTCTTAGCTATTGTGGCTGCTGGTAATGGTTGGTACTCTCAATTTAGGGAATGGAGAAGATGAATTCTTCCCTTGAAAATTGATACGGATGATCTACCACTGCAGACTCCATGTTCAACATTGCTTCATTCCTTCTTAAAATGAGTTATCCATGTGGTGGTGCCTGTGGCTCAAGGAGTAGGGAGCCGCCCCATGTATAGGAGGTGGTGGGTTCAAACCTGGCCTAGCCAAGAACTGCAAAAAAGGAAAAAAAAAGTGAATTATCCATTTCTTAATTGCTGATTTCTTTGGAGCATTGTCCCTATACACATTTTGTAAAGAATTAGTGATTTCACCATTATTTTATCCAGGCCTCCTCATAAATTTGAGGTTTGTTTGTTCTTGCTTCAATTTTAGAAGAATTCATCTTGCTCTGATAGGGGCTCTTTTCAAACTGGCATCTCATACTCCTTAGTGCCTCTAACTCGGTTATATATAATAGGTTAGTATGAGTTTATTTTGGTGCAAAGAAATTTTGAATTTTGTGCATAATTTTTCCATCATTTTCCATGAACTTGTTGAAGACCTCTTGTAGCATTAAGAAGCAGGGAGTACTTAAGGATAAGTGCATGCAAAACCAATGCTATAATAAATACAAAACATTGCTAAGAAAAATTAGAGTAGACCTAAATAAACTGAGACCTATACTATATTCATGGATCAGAAGACTAAATATTATTAAGACGTCAATTTCTCTGAAATTGATTTGTGTATTCACAATCCAAATCAAATTCCTGGAGGCTTATATTTTTAATAAAAGTTAACTAGCTAATTCTAAAATGCAAAAGAACCTATAAGATCCAAAATCATTTTGAAAAAGAACAAATTTGGAAAATTTACGCTTTCCAATTTCAAGACTTTCTGAAGTTATAGTAATCAAGACAGTGTGGTATTTGTGTAGAGATAGACATATGGTTCAATGGAAGGAACAGAGAGTCCAGAAATAGACATGGAGCTTTCACCAACGTTCCAAAGTAAACCAACGGGGAAGGGATTGTCTTTTCAACAAATGGTGTTGAAATAACTGTATGTCCATTTAGACAGAAATGAACATTGACTCTTCCTTTTACCATATGCAAAAATTAAGTTGAAGTGGATAATAGTCTCCAATGTAAAAGCTAAAACTATAAACTATAAGAAGAAAAGGTATTAAACATCTTCACTGTCTTGAAGTAGATAAAATTTCTTAAATATGTCACAAAAAGCATGGGTAACAAAACAAGGCTGGATGTAAAAGCTCAAACCTGTAATCCTACCACTTTGGGAGGCTAAGGCTGGAGGATTGTTTAAGGCCAGGAGTTTGAGACCAGCCTGAGCAAGAGCAAGACTTCATTTCTACAACAAACAAACAAACAAACAAACAAACAAATAAATAAATCCCACCTGTTATCCTAGTGCTTTGGGAGGATGAGGTGGGAGGAGTCCTTAAGACCCAGAGCTCTACACAAAAATAGAAAATTTGGCCAGGCATGGTAGCATACTACTGTAGTCCTAGTTACTCCAGAAACTGAGGCAGGAAGATCTCTTGAGCCCAGGAGTTTGAGGCTGTTGTGATCTATGATAATGCCACTGTACTTTAGTTCCAGCCACAGAGTAAGACCACCTTAAAAAAAAAAATTGATGACTTGAAATGCATCAACATAAAAATGTCTACTCTTCAAAAAACATTGTTAAGAAAAAGAAAATACAGTGTATCTGCTGCTGTGTAAGAAATTTCTCCAAAACCTAGTGGCTGAATACAATAATACACATTTATCACTTCTCATAGTTTTGGGGGATCAGGGATACGTGAGTTGCCTGAGTAGCCAGTTCTGGAATAGGGTACAAAATGAGATTGCAATAATCTGAAGGCTTGACATGGGCTGGAAGGTCCACTTCTAAGATGCCACACATGGCTGGCCAATTATTGCTGCTGGCTATTTATCAACAGGCCTCTGTTCCTTCCTGCATGGGTCTTGATGAAGGACTGGGTTTCTCTAGAATAAGCAACCCAAGAGGGCAAGGTAGAAGCTGCAATGTCTTTTATGATCTAGCCTTAGATGCTACGTACTATCACTTCTATAATTTCTCCTTTGTTACACAGGTCAGCTCCATAGGGGAAGGGATATACAAGAGTGTGTAGAGAGCAGGAGGTCAGAATGAATGAGGTAGATCTTGGAGGCTGACTACCACAGCAAGCTACTATGTGGGAGAAAATATTCACAACGGATATGTCTGACAAAGGACAGGTATAAAAGATAGAATCTACTCAGAATATCCACACCTCAGTAATGAGAGGACAAAACCAATTTGAAATAGACAAGAGACTTGGACAGACACTTCACAAAAGAAAATATGCCAATGACCCATAAATATAGGCAGTGACATTCAATATCATTAACTATCAGGAAAATGCAAGTTAAAACACAATGAGTTACCGCTAAGAATTGACATTTACCATGTGTTGGAGAGGAAATGGAACAAGTGGAACTCTTACATACACTACTGGTGGGAATGTAAGTGGTATAATCACTTTGGCACACAGTTTTGCAATTTCTTATATGGTTCAATATATGCCTATATGACCGTGCTATTTCACTTCCACACATTATGTACTCAAGAAAAATAAAAGCTTATGTCCACACAAGGACTTTTAACTAAATATTTGTAGAATCTTTAGTCCTATTGCCCCAAACCTGAAACAAAGTAAATATTCATCAACAGGGCAAAAATAAAGAAATTGTAGCAAATCCATACAAGGGAATACTACTCAGTGATAGAAAAGAGGAAGTGAGTGCTACACACACTAGAATGAATCTCTAAAATATGCAGAGCTGAAATCACAAGAGTACGTACTGGATGATTCCATTTACGTCAAATTTTTGAAAAAGTATAATTATTCTATAGTGACATTAAGCAGGCCAGGGGTTGCCTAGGACTAGGAGTAGCTGGATTGAGGAAGGCCTTGAGAGTGTTTATATTCTATGGTCATGAGATCATATAATGATCTCTGTAATGACACTGGTGTAGTCATTTGTCAAATCTCATTGAACTTTACCATTTAAGTGAGGTATTTTAGTGTATATAAGCAATACCTCAATTAGGCAAATTTTTAACAAGTGTCACCAAAAATAATTTCCTCAAACTCCTGGGCTCCAGTGATCCTCCTGTCTCAGCCTCCTAAGTAGCTGGACTACAAGTACACACCGCCGTGCCCAGATTATTTTTTGTTTTTGATAGAGATGAGAGGGTCTCACTCTTGCTCAGGCTAGTCTTGAACTCCTGAACTCAAGTAGTCTTCTGGCCTCTCGGAGAGTTAGAATTACAAGTGTGAGTCACAGTGCCTGGACTTATTTCATAATTTCGTGAAATATTGTTGCTTTAAGTTATTTTCACCCCTTGAGTCTGACATATATAATTACTTTGGGCAATACTTGTATGAAAGTAAATAGGAGAGAGGGCCATCAAAAGAAACCAGGATACTTCACTGCTCTCAAGGGAGTGCTTAAGGAAGCAGTAGGTTGTCCAAGAGGCACTGCTATGCATTCTGTCCATCTGCAGGTTTCAGGCTTTGACCAGCAGGGGAGCATGGGAACAGTTAAGAGGTTTAAGAGATAAGTGAAATAGCATTCAAATGAGTAATGGAAATGAAGCAAACCTCAACTCTTTCACAAGTACATGGGGAAAAGGAAACTTTTAAGGTGTAAGAGAAGATAGATTGGGCAGAGTTTCTTATGTTTAGCACTAATGCCATTTGGACCTGATCATTCTTTGTTGCTTGAGTGGGGTGAAGGGGCTGTCTTGTGTATTGTGGTATGTTTAGGATGATCCCCGAACTAGGTGCCAATAGAACACCCCCAACCCCTCCTTAAGAAAAATATCTTGGCTCGGCGCCTGTGGCTCAAGTGGCTAAGGCGCCAGCCACATACACCTAAGGTGGCAGGTTTGAATCCAGCCTGGGCCCGCCAAACAACAATGATGACTGCAACCGAACAAAATAGCCAGGCTTTGTGGCGGGCACCTGTGGTCCCAGCAACTTGGGAGGCGGAGGCAGGAGACTCGCTTGAGCACAGGAGTTGGAGGTTGCTGTGAGCTATGCCATGGCACTCTACCCAGGGGGACAGCTTGAGGCTCTGTCTCAAAAAAAAAAAAAAAAAAAAAAAAAGAGAAAGAAAAATATCTTTAGCCATTGCCAAATTTCCCTGGGATGCAAAACTGTCCCAGATTGAGAAGCACTTGATAGTGTATTTATTATCTGTTGCTGTATAACTAATTGTTCCCCAAATTTAGTGGCTTAAACACTTACCAATATTATCTTAGATTTATAGTTACTATATGTGAACAATTTTTTTTTTTTGAGACAGAGTTTCACTCTATTGCCCTGGACTTGAGTGCTGTGGCATCGTAGCTCACAGGAACCTCCAACTCTTGGGCTCAAGTAATTCTCTTGTCTTAGCCTCCCAAGTAGCTGGGATTACAGGTGCCTACCACAACGCTTTGCTGGATTTTCTATTTCTAATAGGGATAGGGGGTCTCTCTCTTGTTCAGGCTAGTCTCAAACTCCTGAACTCAAGCAATCCACCTGACTCAGCCTCCCAGAGTGCTAGGATTACAGGCGTGAGCTACCATGCCCGGCCTTATGGATGAACAATTTGAGAGTATTTTAGCCAGATGGTTCTGGTGCAAGGTCTACAATGAGGTTGTAGTTAAGATACAATCATCTGAAGGTTTGACTTAGGCTGAAAGATGCCCTTCTAAGATGTTTCACTCACATGGTGATTTCCAGGAGGCCTCAGACCTTATTGGTTGTTGGCAAGATATCTCAGTTCCTTGCTGTGATAGCCTCTTTATTGGCCTGCTTGCTGTAACTTTGCTACATAGCAGCTGTGAATGATCTGATCAAGAGAGGAAGAGGATCCACAGTGCCTTTTTATGACCTTGGAAGTGATACACTCACTTTTGCTATGTTGTATCTATTAAAAAGAAGTTACTAATTACAGCTCACACTCACATGGGAAAGAATTAGGCTCCATTTTTCAAGGGGAGGAGTATCAAAAAATTTGTGAGCATCCTTTAAAACCACTACAGTTGGCTCGGCGCCTGTGGCTCAAGTGGCTAAGGCGCCAGCCACATATACCTAACGTGGTGGGTTTGAATCCAGCCTGGGCCTGCCAAACAACAACGATGGCTGCAATCAAAAAAAAAAAAATAGCCAGGTACTGTGGCGGGCGCCTGTGGTCCCAGCTACTTGGGAGGCTAAGGCAGGAGACTCGCTTGAGCCCAGGAGTTGGAGGTTGCTATGAGCTGTGATGCCACAACACTCTAACCAGGGGAATAGCTTGAGGCTCTGTCTTAAAATAAAATAAAACCACTACAGTTAAAGATTTTTTTTTTTAAGCAAATGGGCTGGGGGATACTATGAATTATTATGAAAAATAGAAGAGCATCACTCCAAAATAAATCCTAAAGCATTAAATTATTTAATGAAAAAAGTAAAATTGTCAAACAAGTAAAAATAAGAAAGGCAGATAAATTATATAGGGTGGTAAAGATTTATAAAGTAAAAAATAAGGGAAGAAAACAAAAATGACAAGACCCATAGTTTTACATAGGATCAATATCTACATTGTACAAAGTGCCCTTTTGTAAATACTCTTAGTAAGAAAATGGACAGTGGACAAACAATAAGCTACCATGTTTACCCAGATGAAAATATACCATGATGACTGGGGCACACTGAAGAAGCACAATCATATAGTCTTAGATAGGGCTGTAGGAAAACTTATAACTATTATAACAACAACAATTTATTATGCGCCATTCTTAGATGTTAAGTATCTTTATGCATTTTACTTATAGCGACTTATTTACTTTTAAGAACCTCAAATGGAAGCACTACACCAATTTTCTAGCTGAGGTATGATCAGATTGAGTAATTTGGCTAAATCTCATAGGTCATAAGTGGCAGCAGGATAGGGTTATCCATTAGGCATAGTAGGCACGTTGCCTTGGGGTAACGTACTTGTAGAGGACCACAAAAAATGTTTTGATTGCTTTATACAATCAGAAGGCAAAAAAAAAAAAAAAAGAATGTTTAGTTTAAAGGAAATTTAATATATAATGTCAATATATTTGTCTTTATACCAATACAATCTTTTATAGCCAAAGTTATAAAATACCACTTGTAATATTATTTTATGGAGAAAGAAGCCCACAGAGGTAAACGTGCCTAGGGCCTGTAAAAGTCAGAACGTGGCCCTGGGTGGCAGAGCTGTGTTTTAATCCCAAGCAACTTGACACCTGAGTCTATGTTCTTTCTGGAAGGCAACTTGCCAATGAGTTTCAAAAGAGCTAAACTTGTTCAACCCTTTGATTGCTTTGAAGTATTTAACCTAAGACAGTAAATAAGGACACGGACAATGATACGTGAAAAGGTATTTATTATTAATAGTGCTCACTTAAAACTAAAGAAATAGTCACCAACAAAAGGCTGGTTTAATATTGGGTGTCAGTTTAGGGACCAGGGCTAGGTAAATACTAAGACCTTCTGTATAGAGCTGGGCTGAGGGGGAAACTGAGCAAGCAGGGGACCTGAATGAGAGACACAGTAGGTCAGGGGCAGTAGGCCAATATACACTGAGGAGGAGTGCAGACTCCTGCTCGGGATACTATGAAATTGATGAGGAGTGTTTGTAAGAACGGTTATGGCATTTATTTAAAGGGACCAGATAGAAAAATGGTGAAATAAGACTTAGCATAAACAGTACCTGTTTAGAGCACAGAATGAGTGAGCACATACAGGAAGGTGTGGAGTTTTTCAAAATAGGAGAGACAAAACATAGGAGCTCGAAAGGAACCTTGAACTTCATGTTAATTAAGTTGCCCTCAAAGGTCTGAAGAACCAATAAGGGATTTTGAAGTAATGGAATGACATAGTCAGATGTATATTTTTAGAATGATCTTTGTGGATATAATGTGCGTCAAATTCAGGTGTGAAGTCACAAGGCAAGACCTAATGCACTGGAATGCAAGGGAATGTGCATTTGTTGGGTAAGACATCATTGTTCAATCCTACAACTACTCGTGCAGTGCCAGGGCGCTCCTTGGCATACACTTCTTTCAGAAATCTTATGATGGAAAGAGAAACAGAACCATAAAGTAGTTTTAAAATTAAGGGAAAGTTCTTAAAATGTTATTATGCTGAGAAGTTATAGCCATTAGAGAGAGTAAAGTTGGAAATAAGCCAAGGAAGGGTCACAGGAGAGAATAAGCAGCAGAGAGGTTTGCTTTGAGGAGGAGCAGGGGCATCCTACCACCGAGTATCAGGAAAACTAGCAAGCGTGGGTGTAGATATACGTATAATTTGTGGGGATTGGTGAGGTGGTTGGGCAAATTTGTAGAAATCTGTGCCTGAAGGCCTTTGTGTTTTTAAAGTAGAAGACTGGGTCAGCTGGTACATAAGGTGGCCACCACTAACTTTTTGCAGCGTGGCTTTTCTTCTGAAAGCAATTCTAAACCAGTTAACTCTTGTTTAATATAATGGATATAATAGACACAACCTTATGGCGTCATAGTGTGATTAATCGTGCTGACACATGTACTTGCTCAATTCCTCTTAGCTTTAGCTTTGGGCTGAGGTAGGCTGAGGAGAGTGAATGTTTTGCAAATAACTAATAAAAGTGCGCTAGAAGTTTTCGCCTATGACCATCTGTTGAATGCCATTATTTACACTTGCAATGGGTTCTAAGTCAAACACTCAGATCAAGGAGTATTTATTAACAGTCTACTTTTGCTGCAAACCCTTCTAGAGAAGAATGCCAGTGCCCCGAGGACCTGACGAGATAGTGCACGGAGTTTGGCTGTAGGCCAGAAAGTCAAGTCAGGAGCACCCAGCCTGAGTTTAGAGTTTAGAGCAGCTTCCTCCCAAATCTCGGCGACGGCCCCGCCCCTTCCACGGGTTCGGGCCCCGCCCCCCTCTCCTATTGGCTGGCCCTCCCCCTCCACTAGAACGCCCCTAAGACCCGGAGGAGCGGAGCTTTCCTCCTGCGGCATCGGAGCGCCCACGCTGCGCATGCTCGGGGGAAGCCGGATCCGGGTTCGGAGTTAGAGGCTTTGGGTGGCCGCCGCGCAGCGCGCGGTGCCGGGGCCAGCGCGGAGGCGCGCGCTCGGGGCGCGGCGCCGGTGAGGCGAGCACGCGGCGCGCTCCCGAAGAAGGGAGGTGTGGGGTCGGCTGGGGGAGGCGCGTGGCCGGGGTGGGGGTGGGGGGAGGGTCGCGTGTCCGCTGGATCGGCGTGCGGGTTCCGAGTGTCTGCCGGCGGCCTGGGCTGCCGGGGCCAACGCTTGGGTGGCTGTTGCCGCCGCCGCGCCTTCCTGCGAGATGGCGATCTTGGGCGCGGAAGGGTGAGGGCGCCCGCCGCAGGAGGAGGTGCCGCTGCCGTGGCTGCCCGGCTGCCGGGAGTCGACAGCTTCGCGCCGGGTAAGGACGCCGCGGCGCGGGGCTGGGGGCGCAGGCGGGGATGGGCTGGGGGCGCGGGCCCGGAGCCTTCGCCGCGGTGCCGTCCGCCCCCGGACGAGATCAGCCGAGGTTCGTCCGGGGGTTTGTCCGGGGGTCGGTCCGCGCAGCCGAGCTGCCTTCTCCAGCCCGAGAGCCCGGAGTTTTCTGGGGTGGGGTCATGGGTCTTGCCCCAAGTTGGCCCGGGCACAGGCCTGTGCAAATGATACTGGAGCGGAGCGAAGTGTTTCCGTGACTCTGCAGCCGCAGATCTCAAGCTTCTTCGGTCTTCTCTGCGCCTTCTTTCTTCCTTTCTGCCTTTGCCTAACACCTCCCTCAAAACCCAAATATATGGACTCACTTCTCGTGCCCTGACTTTCACCCTAGTCTCAGTGTCCCAAACCAAGGACTCCAGCCCTCGAACGTCTTTTTCTGCTATGTTTTTGTCACTCCCGGTTCTTTTCTGACTCTGTAGCCCACCCCTCCAACACAACCCCCACCTCCACCTTTTATGACCTGGTAGGTCCCAGTGACCTTGCAGATTTTACCAGTCCTTATCATTTGTGACTTGGACACTCTCCTGTCATCTTTTCTCTTTTTTTGTCCCCAAATTTTAATTTTGCACTTTGCCCTTTGCTTTAACAACGTGTAAATGATCAGTTTCGTCCCTAGTCCTTTCTTTGCTCTGTCGATTCCGAGTTGAGGTTTTTTTGCTCTGGTAATTATATGAAACCTTCATGAACCAACGAAGAGGAGTATCTATTGCAGTTTTGGTATTTTTACCCTTCCAGGATAAAATATTTAGCAGGGCTTGATTTAGTTTTCTTTTTCTGTTTCATAAGTTTTTATCTTTTTGTGTAGACTTTCAGAATAAAATATTTCCCAGGGGCTTGAATTAGTTTTCTATTTTGTAAGTTTTTATCTTTTTGTGTAGGTTACTGTGCAGCAAGATTTGAGTTTCTGCTTTAAAATACTACTGGTGATAGTAGTGGGAAAAATAATGTCCAAACTAATCTTTGTTTTCCTCGTTTGGTGTTTTTACCTGAAATTTACATTAGAGTTGTCTGCGGTTTTTTGCAAGAGTGCATTCTTACATATAAATCTGCTTTACCTGTCTCACCGACTATGTGTGTATTATGCAAGTAAGATACACCTTTTGTAAAATAAAGGCATTCTTTGATTTCTGTGACTTTTTTAGCCCTTAAGTAGTAAATTAGCTGTGACTGAAAATTACCACTTTTCATAAATAGTTAATACTTTCAAAATTGAAAATGTAGCAGCTAAGTGTTGGGAGATATTCAAATTCAGAAGTCTAAAGTATGTGAAATAGTTCTTTGGGACACAGCTTAACATTTCCAATACATTTTCAGATAGTTCTTCCTTTTAAAATACAGGACTGCTAATAAAACCTACAACATCATGGTTTTGAAAAACAGTAATTAGAAGTTAATGGTTTTTAGAAGCCTGGCATGATAGAGGATGTCACAAGTAAGGCCTCTGCCTTCAAAGAGGTAGTGATCTTTGCTGTTTACCCATGATGGCTGAAATTTCTTGTACTTCCTTGCATCACTGTTAAGCATCTACTGCATGACTGTGTAGGGTATTTTGAAAAATACAAAGATAAGAAGTTTCTGCTTTCACAGACAAGCTAGGTGGGTAGTACTACACATAAATGCTCCATTTACCTTTCAATACCTAGTTAAGTTTCATAAACAACACAAAAATCCTCTAAGAATTCAAATGCAAAAGAGCTAGAGCTTGGATCTCTTTTTGGCAAGGTAGGGTTAGGAGGGAGCTTCTGGCTTCTTGGTTTTGAAGGATAACTATAACTTTAATAAACAGGCAAAGGTAATCCAAACAGAAGGGTCTAAGAGAGCACAGAGTTCATATCTTTGGGGAGAGGCAAGTAATTGATTTGGGTGGAAGATAAAGTATTTATACCAGGATAAAGGTGATAAAACTTAAGTAAAAATTTGGACCAGTTTACGGACTGTTTTTAATGCCAGGCTAACTATCAGGCAGTGAAAATCCCACAGATGTTTTGAGTTGAGAGAGAAATAATTTTTAAGACTTTGTTTTAGGAAGATTAATCAGGTAGCAGTATGTAGTATGAGTTGGAATCGAGGTGTGCAGAGTGAATTGGAGGCTTCCCAATTGCTGTGGTCACACAGGTGGGGAGGGTCTGAGGTATGGTGGTAGTAATGGGAATGGAAAGAAGAAAAGAAATAGAATAGACAAAATTTGATGAGAGGGAAAAGGAAGCAAGAATAAGTGACTGCGATCCAAGTTGGTTAGGAGAATGTTGGTACCATTTTGAGGAAAATCCATGGAAGCTTTACACCCAGCAGATGTGTGCTACTTTTTAGCATTTTGAGGATTACTAATTCTGGGCAAAACTAAAAGAAATGTGCTGGCCTGGAAAATTTCCATATGTACCTATACTTTGTGGATATAATTTTGGAAGAGTCTACGGACCACATGAAGCTCATTCATGAAACCCATGAGCTAATCAGTTCGTTTGGGGGCAGTCATCAGAATTACTGGGAACTTTTTAAAACAGTGAAACCTTCAGATTCTTCCATTCACTGATTAGAACACCTGCTGTAGACCTGTAGTATGTAGACACATCTAGAGATACACTATTGCATTTGTTTTGTGGTGTACAGAAAATTTTGACTAACTTCTGTTATTTGCTGTTGTATTACAGGACGAACTATCCCAAGAGGTTGAGTGATTTGCCCTAAGTTTCCGTATAAGTAGGTAGGGAAAGTGGAATCAGGAGTTGGCCGGTATGATGGTTTTCCTTCTGGTATGAAGATACTGCAACTCATTTAACATCAGTTGGATATAGTTACTGCCTTTAAGTGACCTCGTCAGTAAGGACTTGATCCCAGGAGGTTCCTTCCAGTTCTTAACACTTTGTGATTTGGGTGTCTTAGATATTAATTGAAATGTTGGTGCCCTTCTTGTTTTCTATGTGCGTGAGAGCTCGTAAGTCTGAGGAATGAATCAGGTGGCTGGACAGCAGTAGCAACGTCATACCGGTCATTTTGATTATTACTATCTTTGTGTCTCTCAGTTTGGGTTGGGGGGAAGGGAGGAGAGAGGTGAGATAAGTGAAATTGGAAACTTTAAAAACTTTTTTATCTTTTCCAGTCAGTGATGTCTTATGTCAGAATACTCCTTTCCTCCATTCAGGAAGCCTTTATCAAATACAAATAGAGACTTTACCAAATAGGTGCAAAGGAGACTATTCAGTTTTTTTAAAGGATTAAGTGGCTAACTATTTTTGATTAGTAAACAGTGGACTTTTCCGTACCTATAAGATTCTCTCCCTGGTAGAAAACCAGAGCAGGTTATTACTTGTTACCTTTTATAGCTTTAGAAACTTTGATTTCATAATTATTACAAAGACTGGGGTCTGTTTTTCCTCTTTAAATAACAATGTGGTGTAATTATGAGCAGTGGGGAACTCACCTTTATAATGGTGTCTGAGGAACTAGTTATTGATACTTAATGGAGGAAAAATGTCTGACAAAAACATGTATATAGATGAATTTTACTCTCTTTTTGCTTGCATTAAGAGGAATATCTCCTACATTTTACGTAAGTATAGCATTTTATATATTTTTTATAACGGGTGTATATATTTATCATTTGATTCTCATGACTACTGAAAAGTATGTGTCAGGAGGTGATTAATTGTTGCTTTTTAAATGAATACATTAAGGCTAGTTAGTAGACAAAATTAGAACCACAACTAAGACTGATAGTTTTTATTACTAGGCCAGTGTTCTTTTCCCAGTCAACTTCTGACTTCATCTGTAGTAGAACTTCAGTTGAAGGCTATATGTGAAGAATTAGCATTTGTTTGGAATGTTTTAAACTTTTGTACTATGTTGATTTGAACTTGACTGTTTCCCCTTTTTTTGTTTGTTTGAGAACAGTCTCACTCTGTCACCCTAGGGTTGCATGCCAGTGGCGTCATAGCTCACAGCAACCTCAAACTTTTTTTTGAGACAGAGTCTTACTTGTCACCCTTGGTAGAGTGCTATGACATCACAGCTCGCAGCAACCCCAAACTCCTGGGCTCAAGCGATTCTCTTGCCTCAGCCTCCTGAGTAGCTGGGACTACAGGCATCTGCCATAATACCTGGCTATTTTTAGAGGCAGGGTCTTGGTCTTGCTCAGGCTGGTCTTAAACCTGTGAGCTCAAGCAGTCTACCGGCCTTGGCCTCCCAGATTGCTAGGTGCATGAGCCACCACACCCATCCCAACCTCAAACTCTTGGCCTCAAGACATCCCCTTGCCTCAGCCTCCTGAGGAGCTGGGACTACAGGTGCCTGGCACAATGCCTGGCTAGTTTTTGTGTTTTTAGTAGAGATGGGGGTCTCCCTCTTGCTCAGGCTGGTCTCGAACTCCTGAGCTCAAGCAATCCACCCACCTTGGCCTCTAAGAGTATTAGGATTACAGGCATGAGCCACCACTCCTGGCCCTTGTCTGTTTCCTCTTTTTGTGATAAAATGGTAACCTCATTGCCATTTATTGGTTATTGGTAACTGATTTTGAAACGTATGAGCATTTTCCTCATTTTATTTTATGAGGATAACAGAATAGTTATCCTTTTGTCAAGGATAGAGCGAAAGTTGATTTCTTGTCTGGAAAAGTACATGGTGAAATTGTAGGTATTAATTTCCTTTTGAAAATTTGTTTTTAATTCTACTTTTATAGATGAAGTTTAGCTTTTCTAAAAGCCTAGTCTTTGAAAATTTGTATTGTTTTGAACATAGAAATCAAAATCTGAGTATATACAGGTTGAGTATCCCTATCTGAAATCCAAAATGCTCCCAATTCTGAAAGTTTTTGAGCACAGACATGACTGTTGATGGAGGTGCTTCTTGGAGCATTTTGGATTTTAGGTTTTCGGTAGGGATACTCAACCTGTATAATGGTATTTCATGATTTTTGCCATTACATAATAAGCTCTACCATTAAAAAATCAAAGATATACCATTAGAAGATTATCTTAGTATACACTTTATTTTTATTTATTTATTTATTTTTTTGAGACAGAGTCTCAAGCTGTCACCCTGGGTAGAGTGCTGTGGAACTCACAGCAACCTTCAACTCTTGGGTGTAAGCGATTCTCTTGCTTCAGCCTCCCAAGTAGCTGGAACTACAGGTGCCCACCACAATGCCCGGCTATTTTTTTTTTGGTTGTAGTTATCATTGTTATTTGGCAGGCCCAGGCTGGATTTGAACCTGCCAGCTCTGGTGTATGTGGCTGGCATCCTAGCCACTGAGCTACAGGTGCCAAGCCAGTATACACTTTAAATTAATATGTTTAAGCAACTTTCTGGGAAATGTATGATGTAAGACCATATGTCATACAGTTTCTAAGTTTTAAAAGGAAGACTAGCATTATTTAATCTTGACATTTCTTAAACCTACTATTCACTTACAACACATTCTGGTATTACGCTATATGCAAGATATTGTGCTTGGTGCTGGGGTCTAGTGTTGAGATGACAGACATGAAGACTGTCCTTGTGGAACTTGGACTTTAGTAGAATCATTAATATCGAGAAGGGCATAAGACTTTCATCTTTTGAGGTTGTATGAATTTTGTGGTGTGTGTTTAATTATACCCCTCCTTATCATTGAGATTTGAACTAATTACAGAAAAACACAAGGAACTAGCGGAGCATTGCTTCAGTTATCTAGGGCTGTGAATAAACAACTGTATGTCACTTAAAACGACCACTTTATTTGTTCACAGTGAGGCTCTTCTGGGCTGGGCTCAATAGGCAGTTGTCCTGTTTTGCTGGTGATCACACTCTAATGTAGTGTTTTTTAACCTTTTTTATTTAATGGCACACTTGAACCTATAGCTGAACTTTCATGCCGCACTTAAATTATGGTGATCAAAAGAAGAATAATAAAAAGAATGTATTTACTGTGCTTTGAACTTCTTTTGACAGGTATTTAATTAGCCACGTGCAGTAGCTCATACCTGTAATCCTGGCACTCTAGGAGGCTGAAGTGAGTGGATTGCCTGAGCTCATGGGTTCGAGACCAGCCTAAGTAAGAGCAAGACCTCAGTCTCTAAAAAAAAAAGAAATAGCCAGGCATTGTGTCAGGTATCTGTAGTCCCAGCTATTTGGGAGGCTGAGGCAAGAGAATCAATCACCTGAGCCCAAGAGTTTGAGGTTGCTGTGAGCTATGATGCCATGGCACTCTACCCAGGCCGACAAAGTCAGACCCTGTCTCAAAAAAGAAAAACAAAAGGAAAAGAAAATAATTTAATTGATGCTCTTTAAAAAATGTTGCGGCACACCTAAGATCCTCTCACTGCATGCTGATTGAAAATCACTGCTCTAATGTCTGGATACTCTCTCCTTCTCCCTCTCTCCCTTTGTGCCTCTCTCCCTCCCTTCCTCCCTTCCTCTCTGTTCCCCCTGTAGTTGTCATCCTTTTCTCTCTACGTTGCCGTTTCAGTAAGGTTGCCAACCGTACGTTGTTGCTAGAGGCTTAGGGCTCACTGGAGTGTAAAAGCAGAAGCCACCCAGGCTCCTTAGGACAGGCTTAGACCTGGCACAGCATCATTTCTGCCTCATTTTGTTGATTAAAGTAAGTCATGGGTCTAACCTAGATTCAAGGGGAGGGGATTACCCAAATCGATGAATCCTCTGGGGCCACCAATGTAACTTCAGCACAGATTTTGTTTAAGTACAGTGTCAGCTGGATTACCCCAAAACGGGGCTTTGGGGAAACTATTTTGGAAGCTGAAGCTTGGACAGTTGACTAGATTCCCCTAATCTAGACTTTGAGTTTGAGCCTGCCAGAGGGAACACTGAGGCTAAAGGGCAAATATCAGTACATTTATTTGGCTTATACTACACAAATGAATTAGCCAGTCTTCTTCTTGATGACAAAGGAGAGAAAATTTGGGGTCTCTGCAGTTCAACCTAATATGCCACCACATGGGGCAGGAGGGACTAAGATAGGGTGGAACTCAAGAGCCGTGTTGATTGGAAGCTGTGATTTACCCGGTCTCATGAATTTGATCTGACGGCATCCCATGCACATAATGGGCCATAGGTGAGAGGGATCTATCCCCTCAGCACTAGGGAATTGGATATGAGACCTCGGGGAGCAACGCTAGTTGGCTTTTCACTGCCCTTGACCAGCCTTGAGCAACCTGTGCCTCACAAGTGATGTTTGCAGTGTCTTAAGAAAGATTGGGATGAGCCACTGCTCTTTGGGGAGGCATCATTACAGTGGGAGAATACTCCTTCCCTCTTAGAGATTAGAATAGAAGTCCTCTCCTTTGAAGAATAAGGTACTGCTCCTTTCCAACGACAGAGTCATTGATTGCTAGCCAGCTTTTTTTCACTTTATCACTTATCCTTAACTCACTTATCATCTGTCTTAGTAAAACTTTTTTTTAATTCAAGTTAGCTGCTAAGTATGTGCTAGTTAACTGTGGAATGAAAAAAACGAGTGTTTAGCTTTTACTGTGTTACAGCTTCTGAGTGGAATAGTAAATTAATACGTTTCACTTTAAGAATTTAGGTTATTGGCTCGGCGCCTGTGGCTCAATCGGCTAAGGCGCCAGCCGCCCGCCTCAATCGGCTAAGGCGCCAGCCGCGTACACCTAAGGTGGCGGGTTCGAATCCCCAGCCCGGGCCTGCCAAACAACAATGATGGCTGCAACCAAAAAATGGCCGGGCGTTGTGGCGGGCGCCTGTGGTCCCAGCTACTTGG
>CAUYQV010006449.1:0-13515 GCA_963574575.1 Galagoides demidoff
CTCCCTCCTCACTGATGGAAGGATTAAGTTCCCAAGAGATTAACTGACTCACTTAAGACCACAAGCAAAAAGAAAAGAATTGGATTTCTTAATGCTTCATATCATTCTTTGAGGATGGATCCTTTTGTTATAGTTGGGAAAAATTAATGACTGAATCACTCTACCAGTGTCAAGAGATATTTTAAAACTCACTGGTGCCTAAATGTGCTTTAGTCAGAACCGCCTTTGCACTTAAATAATTTAGATACAGAGTTATACTTTATTATAGTAACAATTTATTAGCAGACAAAAGAAATGGCACCTCTAGGTCTTAACACACTTATAGAATCTTACATAATCAACAGCACAAACATTATTCCAGAAAAGGATCTGCTATTAACCAACTCCACTTCCCCTCCAGTAGGTTGTAATCCATCCTCACAAGAAGGTTATGCTACAGTTTACATGAAATAACATCAAGGCACTTGGTTTAATTAAAAAATATAATATAAAACATGTTCCTAAAAGTGATCAGACTTGAATAATTTTCTAAAAGGCAATATACTTTTTTTGGTGAGCAGACAAAACCGAGAATCTAAATTCATCCACTTGTCACCCTGATATTATCTTGATTTGTATACAAAGTTGCAAAAGAGAACCCAAAAGAAAGTAGTGTATTATATAGATTGGTATGTTCACAAGTACTCATTTCTGAGGAAAAAAAAGTCACAGCAGCATCAGGACTCAAGCCATTTCTCCACTGATTTAGCATTGAAAAGGCAAGAGCTGTTTGATTCCAACCAAATTATTATTTTAGGGATAGTATATGGGGTAAAGGAAGAAAAACTGCCCAAAAGTTTATTAAAGCTTCAGTTAACCAGCCAGACGCGGTGGCTCACACCTACCACCCTGGAAGGATGAGGTGGGTAGACTGCTTGAGTCAGGAGTTGGAGACCAGCCTTAGCCACAGCAAGACCTTGTCTCTAAAAACCAGCTGGGTATTATGGCAGGTGCCTGTAGTCCCAGCTACTTGGGTGGCAGAGACAGGAGTATCACTTGTGCCCAAGAATTTGAGGTTGCTGTGAGCTGTGATGCCACAGCATTCTACCAACCACGACAAAAGTGAGGGTATGTCTCCAAAAAAAAAAAAAAAAAATCTTCAGTTACAAGACCTTTCTAGCTTAGGCTGCTTACTTGAAGGTTTACACACACAGTATCTCCAATAAGGCATTTAGTGTCCTTCATTATTCAAGTTTTCAAAATTCATTAAGATAAAAAATGAAATACACCAAAAAATCAACTATTTAGTATAATGTTTACTTTATTTTCTAACCAAATCTAACATTTTACTTTTATTTATTTACTTTTGAGACAGAGTCTTACCATGTTGCCTTTGGTAGAGTGCCGTGGCAACATAGCTCACAGCAACCTCCAACTCTTTTTAAGCAATTCTCTTGCCTCAGCCTCCCAAGTAACCTGGACTACAGGCACCTGCCACAATGCCCAGCTATTTTTTGGTTGCAGTTGTCATTGTTATTTAGCAGCCCTGGGCTGGGCTCGAACCTGCCAGCCTCGGTGTATGTGGCCGGCGCCCTACTCACTGAGCTATGGGCACCAGGCCTAACATTTTACTTTAAAATTCCAGTTGTAATTTTTGTATATAGAAAAGTTCTGATCAGTATAAAAATTCCATTATAAAGATAAATCTCCCCCACTCCCATATCGAAATCATCATCCTTATAATTACCAAAATTGTTTTTAAAACCTTAAAAATTTACCTTTAACATACATTGTAGGGTATAACAAACTAGCTGGTATATTACTTTGTTCCACTATAATTTTTTTTTTTTTTTGGCAGTTTTTAGCTGGGGCTGGTCTTGAACACCACCACTCCCAGTATGTGGGGCTGGTGACCTACTCCTTGAGCCACAGGCACCACCCATTCCACTATAATTTTCATTCTTGTAATTAGTACCTAAATTAATGATTCCATTCAGGATTATATAAAATATTAATTTTTTTAAAAAACAAAAACAAATTAGTTCAGAGCCTAACAGCTTCCTAGATCCAACTTCATTCTTTTTTGTAGTTTAAGCCCAGTTTCAAATAAGGCATCACCAGAATAGGTAAAGAAAATACTGGGAGGGGGAAGGAGGAAGAAACATTAAAGAACAGAAAAATTAAACAAAATCTAAATCCCATCAAGTGAATTCTTGCCATTTCACTGCAGAATCTTTCCCTGGATAGACCATGGGCATCACTGTCCCCTGCTCAGATTGCAGTCAAGGTTCAAGGTTCAACTCAACACTCTCTACAAAGCATCCCTAAGTGTCCCAGTGTGCCCACTGGGAGAATTATTAATAGCCCATCTCCTGGGTTTAGTACCATAGCCCCAGCACTATGCCAGGGATCCTGGACTCCGGAACAGGTTCTCAGAAGTAATTGAGGTAATGTCTACATTGATTCAAAGAGAGCCATGACTCATTATCTGTAATATTATATAGAGGAAAATGATCCATTAAGAACATTAACAAGGGTCACAGAGCTCCGGCTTATCATTGTAACTTCAAGACTCAATTTAAATTCTCAAGAAAGGCACTGCAGCCTTTTTCTTTTATATAAAGATCAGGCCCAACCCTGACACTGTTCTTAAATGACAAATTACTAAGAAAATACTCCTCCTTACTGTTCTTATTAAAATGTAGTCACTAGAATACATTTAGAATAGTCTAATAAACTCATCTAACACACTGATACACTTTTAAAGTTTACCATTTACCATATGAAATTTAATAAATTTTGACTTTGATGTTTATTATTATTTAAAACCTCAGTTACTGATGGGCGGTGCTTATGGCTCAGTGGGTAGGGCACCGGCCCCATATACCAAGGGTGGTGGGTTTGAACTCGGCCCTGGACAAACTGCAACAAAAAATAGCTGGGCTTTGTGGAGGAGCCTATAGTCCCAGCTACTCAGAAGGGTGAGGCAAGAGGATTGCCTAATCCTAAGAGTTGGAGGTTGCTGTGAGCTGTGACACCCTGGTACTCTACCAAGGCTGACAAAGTGAGACTCTGTCTCAAAAAGGAAAAAACCCTCAGTTACCTTGTTTTCCTTTGGTCTTACTTAAAAAAAAAAAATCAAGTAGATATCTGTCAGTTTGGGTTTTTTTTTTTTCAGACAAAGTATCACTATGTCACCCTCTGTAGAGTGACGTAGCGTCACAGCTCACAGCAACCTCAAACTCTTGGGCTTAAGCAATTCCTTTGCCTCAGCCTCCCAAGTAGCTGGGACTACAGGTGCCCACTACAATGCCAAGCTATTTTTTTGTTGTAGTTTGGCAGGTCCAGGCTGGGTTTGAACCTGCCAGCCTCGGTGTATTTGGCCAGTGCCCTGGCTGCTGAGCTACAGGCGCCAAGCCTATTTGTCAATTTTACTACCACCAGAGACACAAATAGTATTATAGTCACTCAATTTAGACGTAAGATTTTAATTTTTTTTTTTTTTCAGAGAAGAGAGCCTCACTATGTTGCCAAGCTTGTCTCAAATTCCTGGACTCTCCTCTATGCCTCTGGAGTAGCTGTGAATATAGATATAGCACTGTGCCTAACCCAGTCACTCGGTTTAGATAGACGATACAACACTCCAGAGTAGGTAAGCCCATTATTTTGCCACAACCCTAACTACCATGTGCTCCTCAGTTCTTTTAGCTTTTATAAAGCTGAGACCCTCCCCCATCCTTACAGAAAGAGAAGCAAATTCTGATCTTCCTCTAAAACAGAGGTGTGGCTTCTAATTCTGACTCCCCTACTATTATTGTGTAAAGCGAATCAGGTATTGAGTTCTATTCAACTGTGTCCCCTTCTTTTCTCCCTCTACTACTCAGATATAGTCTTTTCAATGGTCTATTCCCTAAATGTTTTCCTTAGTCTACCTGTGCATTGGCACATTCCACTACCTCAGTCATAAAAAAATTCTAAAAAATTTTAAATTTGTAAAAGTATTAGCCATCAAGAATATACATATGGGAGGCTGAGGCAGAAGAAGTGCTACAAGTTCAAGACCAGCCTGAGAAATAGCAAGATTCCATCTCAACAAAAACAAAAATGAAAAATTAGCCAGATGTGCCCATAGCATCAGCTACTTGGGAGGCTGAGGCAGGAGGATTGCTTGACCAAGAGTCTGAGGTTGCAGTGAGCTATGATGAAACCACTGCACTCTACCCTGGATGACAAAGTGAGACTCTGTCTCAGAAAGAAAAACAAACAAACAAAAAAAAGAGTATACATACTATATTTCAATTAACCATTTTAAGATCTTCAGAATTTTATACATTTGTCAATAAGCACTGACTGAGAAAATGCTTCACTTGGACTCTAAAAGTTAGAATAGACAAGATCTTTGTGTATCAATATAGTGTTTTTTTTTTCTTTTTTTTGAGACAGCATCTCACTTTGTCACTCTCGGTAGAGTGCCATGGCATCATAGCTCACAGCAACCTAAAACTCTTGGGCTCAAGCGATTCTCTTGCCTTAGCTTCCCAAGTACCTGGGACTACAGGAGTACATCACAACACCTGCCCAGAGATGGGTCTCACTCTTGCTCAGGCTTGTCTGAAACCAATGAGCTCAGGCAATCCACCCACCTCAGTCTCCCAGAGTACTAGGATTACAGGTGTGAGCCACCTCACATGGCCTCAATATAGTGTTTAAAACATCACCTAATGAACACAAGTCCAAGCCTTTGGTCAAGAAAGAAAATGAAGACCAGTCACAGTGGCACACACCTGTAATCCTAACACTCTGGGAGGATGAGGCAGGTGGATTGCTTGAGCTCAGGAGTTTGAGACCAGCCTCAGCAAGAGCAAGACCCCCCTCCCCAATCTCTAAAAATTAGCCAGGCTTTGTGGTGTATGCCTATACTCCCAGCTACTTGGGATGCTGAGGCAAGAGGCTCTCTTGAACCTAAGAGTTTGTTTATCCATAGCAACAAAGTGAGACTCTGTCTCAAAAAAAAAAAAAAAAAAGCAAACAAAAAGATTGAGTTTTTGGTTGGTGAATCAGGCTTTGATTCCAGATTTGATTATTTTCAATGTCAGCAATAAAAAAAAACCTGGCTTGGAAGAAGGGAGAGAAGGATTAAAAACAAATGACCAAGAAATTATTTTGCTATTATTATTCATAAGGCTGGATAGAAAAGGCAGATACTGGCTAGAAACAAGCAAAAAAGCACAAATACGAGAAGCACTTGCCAGGCACAGTGCTTCATGTCTGCAACCCTAGCACTTGGAGGCTTAGGTGGGTGGATTGCTTGAGGTCAAGAGTTTGAGACCAACCTGAGCAAAAGGGACACGCTGTCTCTACTAAAAACAAAAAAACTGAGGCAAGAGGATCGCTGGAGCCTCAAGGGTTTGAGGTTTCTATGAGCTATGATGCCACGGCACTCTATCAAGGGTGACAAAGTTTCTGTCTCAAGAAAAAAAAAAAGCACTTTACATTTCTGAAAGACCTAAGTTCTAAAAGGATGCCAAAATCCAAAATACTATCACATTCAGGAAACTTATATGAATCATGTCAATCATATCAAAGACAGAAATCCAGATTTTCTACTAAGAAACTGCTTGGTTGTGATAATGGAAAGGGATTTTCCATGTAAACAAATGGGAGCATTCTACCAGTAGAAAAGCTACACCGGCAGTCTAGGGAGCCAACAAGAAAAAATTACATGTTTCTATACATAGACATAGATATAATTAAATATATACACATTTTAAATATACATACTAAACATGTACGTATTTAATATGTTTAAAAGAACCCTACTCCAATAGATTCCTACACAGATTGCTTCTCATAAATATTTAAAATTGTTGAGACTATAGAGACAGTTTAAAAAATAATTTTGTACTTTTATTATTTTGTTCATTTAAAAAAGACTTGGCTAAGGGGCAGCGCCTGTGTCTCAGTGAGTAGGGTGCCAGCCCCATATACCGCGGGTGGCGGGTTCAAACCCGACCCTGGCCAAACTGTAACCAAAAAATAGCCGGACGTTGTGGCAGGCGCCTGTAGTCCCATCTACTGGGAGGCTGAGGCAAGAGGATCACCTAAGCCCAAGAGCTGGAGGTTGCTGTGAGCTGTGTGATGCCATGGCACTCTATCAAGGACGAAAAAGAGAAACTGTCTCTACAAAAAATTAAAAAAAGACTTGGCTAAATGTTTCATAAATTAGTCCCCTATTCCTAACTTCAGAGAACTTGTTTTTTTCAAACAGGTCCAAATACAGAACTGCAAGCTTTCAATGTTGGATATTCTTGCTTTTCAGAAGAAACTATTCCTCCATTCATGATCTAGGGTTGTCTATTGTAAATAATACACCCAAAGAACTTAGGTTTTATGAATGTGATACTTCTAAATCCACTTGCATAGTAATTTTAGGTGACTTGAATAGTTAAAAGCTGTCACTGTCATCAATATTTACTGTACATCAGTAGGGTGCATGGCAGTAAACATCAGCTTTGTTTTTACTAAAACGTCTACCAATTAATTATTGATATCCTTTTGGAAGCACCTTATCACTTCTGTGCATACTTCTCCATTGGTTACAATAAAATTTTCTTGCAGAGTAAAGATGAATAGCAACTTCCAATACCAATCCCCAGCAGATCCTTGCTATGCCATCAGGAGGGAAAAAAACCTAATTCACTGTGAAGTAAACCGATTCTTTTTTTTTTTTTTTTTTTTGAGACAGAGTCTTACTATGTTGCCCTCAGTAGAGTGCAATGGCATCACAGCTCACAGCAACCTCAAACTCTTGGGCTTAAACGATTCTCTTGCCTCAGCCTCCCAAGTAGCTGGGACTACAGGCACCCACCACAACACCCAGCTATCTTTTGTTGCAGTTGTCATTTTTGTTTAGCTGGCCCAGGCTGGGTTCAAACCTGCCAGCCTCAGTGTATGTGGCTGGTGCTGTAACCACTGTGCTACGGGCGCCAAGTCAAGTAAACCAATTCTTAAGGTAAACTATCAATCATTCCTTTTTGCAATCTGTCCTCGACAGCTTGCCTTAAGCTTATTTAAAATGCTATAGGAAACTGCTGACTGGCAAGATTGTCACTGAAAATCAGAAATAACAGTTTAGGACAGATTCCATGGGAAACATACTAGGATAACTAAAATAGAGCTTAAAGGAAGAGAAATTCTCAGAAGCAAGGACAGATTGAGATCACAGAAAAGATAAGGAAAGATTCCCATTGTTTTTTCCAGTGTTGAAGAGCTCTTTTGCTTACCTGCTTACCCCAAACAAAAAGGTTTAAGTAAAAATTTCAAATGTATGTATTACAAAAGGTGTTCTGACAATGTCAGGCTGGCTGTCAGAATATCACAAACCTGCCCAGCCATTGGATTCCTGATGAGACTCTGCCTATAGGAAAGGAATGGTGCTTTCCTACTAACTGCCAGAGATCCTACTGCCAACCAGGTAGCAAAAACTGGGAATAAAGAAGCATCAGTAAGAATAAACTTGTCTAGTTAGAACCTTGCGCTCCAGAAGCCTCTTGGTACAAAGGCAGTACAACACTCTTTCCTGGCTCCTTTCCCTCCCTATCCAGAGAGCCATGTAAAGAAGCACTTCTAATGAAGATCCCAACTTCATCCCTTTACTTCTTGGAGAAGAGCCCAAATCTATAGCCCCCTAAGTCAGGATGGTAATTAAATTTCAGAGCTACTTTACAGTTTGGAGCTACTTTACAGCTTCATATCTGAAAGAAAGCTTGAACTCATAGTATTTTCTTCTTTTTGATTCTGTCTAACTTTAAGCTCTGTGGCAACTGGATATATACAAAGGCCATTAGCTTCCAAAGAACTTCAATGTTTAGCCAATAGGTTAAAATTTCAAATGTGCAAGTAGAAGCGGAAAATGTTGTACACTTGTAATTTTAACCTATTACTTAAAAATTATTGTTCCATTCTACTTTTCAATCAATCACTAGAAAGACTCAGACCATTGAGAACACATACTCCTTTCTGATTTTGAGATTCTACTGCAAAAGCCATTGCTTCATACACACTATAGAAGAGAAGATTTTCTTCTTCCTTTTTGCAGTATTCTCCCCTGATCAGAGAATCCCTCACAGATGGATTACATTGAGCCAGCAGAACCTGGATTCCAATGGCTTCATAATCTCTGCGAACTTCTTTCAGTGTTTGGATCCCTGCCGTATCTAAAAACTGTATAGCACTGCAGTCAATCACTATAGTATGCAGCTCCAAGGGACTGTGGGAAAGTTGCACTGAAACTTCATCCTGGATTCCACTGAAAGTCACTATTTCCTCTTTCATCTTTCTTTTTGCTGCCTTTCTCTGAGCTGCTTTTACTAAGACAGGGTTGACAGTTTTTTTGTATAAAGCAGATTTAAAGCATTCTTTGTTTATGTAGTAGAGAGGGGCTACAAAGCGGAAAATCTTGATGCCAGGCTTAGTCTGAAGGTTCCTGTAAACAGACATGGATTCAAAGGTTTCAGACTCTTCCACCAAGCCAAGCAATGAATTCTTTGGCTTCTGAGTACGGAGGATGACACAAAACATAGAAAAACAAACCCCAACAAGCAGGCCTATTTCGGTACTTAACAGTGCCGAGGACAACATAGTAACAAACCAGATGACTGTATCCATTCTACTAACCCTCCACATATTGGGCAGATCCCTAAACTTACGCAAGGCTCCCCGGAGGTTTACAATTGTGATCACGCCAAGGACACTTTTCTGAAGGGAATAGAATAAGGGTGCTATCACCAGAAGGACCAATAAAAGAACCAGGGCTGTCACCACACCAGACAGTTGAGTTTGACAGCCTGTTGATTCTTTAATTAACGTCTTTGCAAGAGCTGCACTAGTAGTAAAACAGTGGAAGAAAGAAGGGATGATATTGCAAAAGCCAATGGCATACATTTCCTGATTCGCTCTGACTGTATAACCATGTTTCTTGGCAAACATCTCAGAAAGTGACACGGTGATAGCAAAACCAATGATAGAGATAGCTATTGCATCTACAGCTACATTAGGAATTAGGTTCCAGTCTGGTGCTTTGGGTGGCAAAAACCCAGTGGGAATATGTCCAGCAATACTGGAGTTATAATTTTCATTTAGTTTTCCAAAATGAGAGGCTAATGTGGCTGCTACAACAACAATAAGTTCCGTAGGAATTGGTGCCTTAAGCTTGGACTTGAAGTGCTCATTGAGTTCTTTGGTTGGCACAAGAACCAAAAGGCACAAGAGGCTGGTGATGAGATCACAGAGATTGGTCTTATGGATGTTTCTGAAGATATGTATCCATGTAGTGATGAGTGAGCCCACGCCACTACTTCGAGGAAGGCTGAGCCCAAGGAGATACTTGGCCTGAGACGTAAGAATAGTGAAGGAGGCACCAGTGACAAATCCATTCAACAAGGCATCTGAGAGGTAGACAGAAACAAAGCCCACTTGAAAGAAGCCCATCGCTACCTAGAAGGAAGGATATACAAATGTTAAATATAAATAGAAAAGAATTTCTAAATTTCATGTTACCCTGACATATCTTGCATGGCAACATATCATCATAGAATGTCAGAACAAGAACAAACACAATCATACATCAATTTTCTCATTTAACAAAGAACAGAAACTGATATTTGAAGGGCTAAGCAACTTGCTCAAGGTCACACAGTTACTCACTAGCCCAGATGAGATACGAACTTAGGATTTCTACCGTCTCATACCTTGAATAAAGTTTAGACTTCTTTCCACAAGGAAATTTCAAATTGGAAAAATTCTTCTAATTAAGAAACTATGTGTTTTCTTTTCTTTTTTTTTAGAGACAGAGCCTCACCTTATCGCCCTCAGTATAGTGCCATGACATCACAGCTCACAGCAACCTCCAGCTCTTGGGTTTAGGCGATTCTCTTGCCTTAGCCTCCTAAGTAGCTGAAACTACAGGCGCCTGCCATAATGCCTGGCTATTTTTTGTTGCATTTTGGCCAGGACTAGGTTCAAACCCACCACCCTTGGTGTATGGGGCTGGCACCCTACCCACTGAGCCACAGACACCACCCAAAGCTATATGTTTTCTTTTTTATTGGCCGGGGCCGGGTTTGAACCCACCACCTCCAGTATATGGGGCCGGCGCCCTACTCCTTTGAGCCACAGGCACCACCCACTATGTGTTTTCTTTAAACTACATATCATTACTCTAAAAGTGATGTGTACCAAAGTACACACTCTGGTAAAACAAAAAAAATTAGATTCACATCATAATAGAATCACACTTTTAAAAATTATTGTAGAACTCTTTTATTTCTTTTTTTTACTTTTAGCTTTTGCTCATTTTGTATTTTTTAGATTTTTTCCTTTGTCATTCACTAATCTTCTCTCATTTGATTTTGATTCTTTTGTGTTTTCTTCCAACAAAACTGTCATTCAGAATAGAACTCTCTTTCCTCTAACCTCACACTGAGAAAGTGTTCATCTGGTATATAATGTGCTTATGCCACACCACCTCCCATATTAATAACAAGTCAACAATCTCAAAGATAAAACTTTTCTTATTTTTACCTCTTCCCAATAATTTTTCAGAATGCTAATATGTCTTCCTCTTTCTTGGTGAGGGATGCTAACAAAAAACCAAAATGGACCCTGAGAATTACAATTCATCTGCATACCACCTTCACATCTCATCCAAGCACCAAATAATGTGAGCTACTCTTTTCCTTCCCTTATTGGTTCCAAATGCCTGAGACAGAAAAGCAGTTTAATGTTGGCACTGACTCCTGGATGCCAAGAGGCAGAGACATGATGATAATGGCAGATCAGTGGAGTCTATGAGACCTAATTTCATCTCTAATCTTTGCTGACAGTATCACACTGTGGCCCTCAACTTTTTCCCTCTGCCTCTCCAATAATCCAAGAGAACTCCTATCCTTAGAAAGAGTCACTCACCACTCACGTAAGCAGTGATTCTAAAGGAAGGTAAAAACATTTATGATTTGAAAAATTCCTGCATTCTTCCTCTCCCCCAACTTCCATTGTTACCCTTTTGCCAACTCTTCCAATAACCAACCACAAATAGTATCAAGAAAAGCCTAGGTTTTCTGACATGTAAAATCAAGGAGCTGTACTAGGGGACCTGAGGTTCAGAGAACCAGCCTTTGGAGTCAGATCAGCATTCAAATTTTGACTTACCCTTTATCCTGAGCACTCAATAAATAATAACTTTAATTACAGTGATCCCTAAGATCCTTTACAAATATGAGATTTCATGCATAGTGATTACTTTTCCAGAAACAACCAATTGTTCCATTTTTTCTTACCTGATAAACTCCAGCCACAAAGGTTACAGTGCTGCCAACCATAATTGCATAGCAACTTTTGTCACATATCATGACTGATGTCTGATTTAATGATGTGGTCCCATTTGAAACCACTCCTACAGCAGCAACATGGGCAGTGTCATAGCCAGCTTTATGTAGTTCTCGGTCAACTACCTCACCAATCATAAGGCACAGTATTCCGAAAATGCCCACAGAGATGTGACGGGAGGTACCCACGAGGAAGTAAATGATGCTAGCAAAAAAAGATGTGTACAGACCATAGATAGGTTCTTGGCCAGCCAACAGGGAATAAGCAATGGACTGGGGCACTAATAAGATGCCCACAATCAAGCCAGACATCAAATCTCCTAAAATATTATTCTTTAGATCATATTTTGGGAGCCACTGCAAAACAGGAAGGAAGCCCAAAATCACATTTTTCGCTTTGGTTGGGCTACACTGGCAACTCTTCTGCAGCTTTGTGATGACAAACTTCTTGAAGTTAGTATTTACTTTCTCTCGACATTCTAAATGAATCCTAGAATAATGTCTACATTGCTCATTGGTTTCAAATTGCTTTAAGTCAGTACTTGATTCTTTTTGAGGCTCCAGATGGATCCTGGTTGGAGAATCATTATTTCCTTCAGCAGAGTCCTCAGGTGAAAGGTCATGTTGCTCTTTACTTTCTGAAGACATTTCTGGAGGTAGACAACTCAGCTTCCTGTCCCAGAGAAAATGCCAGTGTTAACCAATAAAGTAATTCTCAGTGCTCACATATACTAACAGTTCTACTTGTCATTCATGCCATGCATTTCGGCGTGGAGATTAAGACATCCCCTGAAAATAAGCCCTACTGTGTCTTCTTGAGAAAAAATAAATATAAGACAGTGTCTTATTTTCAGGGAAACACGATAATAAATGGTAGAGAAGCCCTTGCTTTATTGCATTGTGTTCTAGAATGCAGTCATCTGCCCTATGGGTAGGGCCCACATTCATGCAAAGAAAGTTTACTATTCTAAGTACACACTCTGAAAATTCAGGCCAAATAGAGAAAGAATGTTGCCCTGAACATCTCTTGAAGGGCATATAGGTGGTCTATGTCTCTGAGTCCTAAACTACAAAGCTAACACCCCAAAACCTACAACTAGGAACTACAGGAAAACACAGAAGGTTAAAATAATCAAAAAGAGACAAGGTACAACAGTCTTACAACTATATAGGTCTTTTTGTTTGTTTGTTTTATTTTGTTGACAGCATCTCACTCTGTTGCCTAGGCTAGAGTGATATCAGCCTAGCTCACAGCAACCTCAAACTCCTGGGTTCAAGCGATCCTCCTGCCTCAGCCTCCTGAGTAGCTGGAACTATAGGCCACAAAGCCTGGCTAATTTTTTTTCTATTTTTAGTAGAGATGGGATCACACTCTTGCTCAGGTTGATCTCAAACTTGAACTCAAGTGATCCTCCCACCTCCACCTCCCGGAGTGCTTGGAAAATATAAGCCTGGCCAAAAATATAAATCTTTGAACAGGAGTAAAAGAAGAAAAAAAGGCAGACTTTCAAAAGAGTGTAAATTGAATAGCAAATACGTCATAAATGAGTTCCTTTGCATAAGCTGGATTTTTTTTCTTTCTTTTTCTTTTCTTTTCTTTCTTTTTTCTTTCTTTTCTCTCTCTCTCTCTCTCTTTTTTTTTTGACACACAGTCTCACTCTGTTGCATAGGCTAGACTGCAATGGTGCAGTGGCATCATCAGCTCCCAATAACCTCAAACTCCTGGGACTCAAGAAATCCTCCTGCCTTAGCTTCCCAAGTAGCTAGGACTATAGGCAGGTATCACCCTGCCCAGCTAATATTTCTATCTTTTGTAGAGATGAATTTTCCCTATGTTGCTCAGGCTGGTCTCAAGATTCTGGTCTCAAGCAATCCTCCCACCTAGGCCTCCCAAAGTGCTAGGATTACAGACATGAGAAACCATGCCTGGCTTGGCGCCTGTGGCTCAATCGGCTAAGGCGCCAGCCACGTACAACTAAGGTGGCGGTTTCGAATCCCCAGCCAGGGCCCGCCAAACAACAATGATGGCTGCAACCAAAAAATGGCCGGGCGTTATGGCGGGTGCCTGTGGTCCCAGCTACTTGGGAGGCGGAGGCAGGAGACTCACTTGAGCCCAGGAGTTGGAGGTTGCTATGAGCTGTGATGTCATAGC
>CAUYQV010006455.1:0-23975 GCA_963574575.1 Galagoides demidoff
GATACAAGTGAACTTTTCTAGAACTAGAATATAAATGTTTTGATACAATGACTAAGCAAATGACATGAAATTTATGTTAACCAGCTTGATGAAAGTATTTCAAATTGTATATGAAAACAGCACAATGTACCCCATGTTTGCATTTATGTATACAGCTATCAATTAATAAAAAAAAAAAAAAAGAAAGTGAAACTACACATCCTCAAGTCTCCATAGAGACCAGGGAGGTGGAACCACCACGCATGGTTTGGGCCAGGGGCCCTGGAGCAGTGGGTCTTAACTTCACTGGACTCTGTATCCCATTTCCATGATAAATATATTTTGTTTTTTTCCATCAGAGCAACCACAGAGACTTTTAACTTGCCTAAAGGTAATGTGTGATTTGGAGAAGTGATAAGGGATTAGCATATCCACAATAACCGTATTATAACAGGAATATGCCTTCAAGCCAGGAGCCCTGTCAATCCTACTCTCATCTCCCCAACAGCCACCAGAGAAGGTCAGGTGACAGTACTCAGGGAAGTTAAGAAATGTCAGGCAAGATGCTTGTTCTCAAACGTGGGCGTGCACCAGCAGTGCTTAGATTGCTTTTTGTTGTTTTAATGAAAGAAAAATATGATTAGAAAAACACATACACATAATAGAGATTTGGAAATGTCAGTTCAAACAATAGTAACATGAAATCACCGAGATTATCATTGCTAACACCTTAGGGTATGTCATTGCAAATATTTTCCTAGGTGAATATATGAGGTCAGACAATTAAGTTAGTGAACCCATCCTAGAAAGTGTGCTGCATACCTTCTTGCTGATTATCATTACGGTCACCTTTGGAGTCCTGCCCTCGGGAAGCTAGGTGCCGACATCAGGGCCTAGTCCACTCTTCAAAGTACTTCTGGAACTCTTTTCCTGGAAGGGCCATCAGATCCGTCGTCATATGAGGTCTGACAATTAAGTTTTTAAAGTTTTTAAAGTAATAATAATAAGCCTCAATTATAAAGGAAAAAATGGTTTACAGTAGAATGTGTGGGTTCATCTGTAAACGTTCAGGAGCGGCCCCTCTGGAGGACATGATGAAGTTGCCCTACCTGAGTATGTTCTAACGGCATCACCTGGGACACGTCCCACCAGCTACAAACACAGAGTGACACTGCTCTGTTTCATGTCGGACCCTCAAGTGACACTTGGCAACACCATCAGTTATGATTTTCTGGAATTGGTACGATATCGAAGCAAACAGAAAGTAAGCTGTCCTCTGCTGCCAGTCACAGGGCTGCATTCTCATGAGGGGTGGAGCACACTCAGCCATGTAGAAGGATTTGGAATTTGAATATAAAATTGAGTTGCATTCCAGACTCAGATAGTTGTAAATGGAGCTGGGATTTTTCTCCTATGAAAAGCTTATTGATTAGGGTCATCCAGAATTTATGTGGGGCAATTCTATATGGTACATCACAGAAGCCTGCCTGTCACCCATTGTCACCTCACTAATGCCAGTAACACCCTCAATTATTTTGTCAGCCCCAAATCACCCACATGCCCCCAAAACACACCAGGCATTGCTCCCGAGTCTTCCTTGAATGAGTCCAGCAGCCTGAGTTCCCTTCCTGGCCCTGCTATCTAATAGCTTTGTGGCACTGGACAAGCCACAGAAACCCTAAGCCTCAGTTTCCTCATCTGCAAGATGGGTGCATGGAAGAGGCCCTGATCTCAAAGGATACATAACACAGTGCCTACCACATACTAAATGAATGCTAGCTATTATTTATAATTTATATGACATATTATTTATGATTGCTCTTAAAATTACCATGAATAAGTGCTTAAAAGCAATGTGCTAAGATTCTTCATGCTATTTCATGGATTTTAGAGAACTAAATTAGATTCTAGAACCTCAATTATCATTGTAATGGCTCCCCCGACAGAGTCTGAAACTGTTCCTCTGGGAAGATTCAATCTTCCTTAGATGTGCGCATAGGAAGTTCTTGAGGGCTCCCACCCAGCCAGGCCCTCATCTGGGACCACGCCTTCCCCAGACTGAGCCCTAAATTGCAACATAAAACAACAAAAGGCACTGAGACCACAGTGAGGTTCAAAGACAGAACCAGCCCACGTGGTGGAGTGACAGTGTACGAGCTCCTGTAATTACACGCCGAATTATGCGGTGCCGTCTTTAAATTATGAAGGAAATGGAAAAAGGAAGAACTCAATGTAGGCTTGAGATAGCTTCCCGGAGGGATGTTGGAAATCTGGGTCAGAAAAGAGGATGGAGGAGGGAACGTGGTGAAGAGATGGTGGGGGCTGGAGGAGGGTAGAAGGTACAGGGTGCCGCGTCTGGGCCTGGGAACTCAGACCTGCCAACAGCCTTGTCGAGGGCCACCCAAAGTTGGATCCCTGCCAGAAAAATAAATAAAAGTAAATGCTATTTAAAGCAAAAACCAAAGTGTCACCCACATTGAGATAGGGTGTCCCCAGGGATACGTCTGAGGAGGGCTATTTCCTGAAACCATGTCACCCAGGGCTGGTGCCAAGCTAATGCCAAGACGTGGCCTGTGGACAGGCCACATTGGGACAAGCCGAGGCATGTGCTCCACTCCAGACTCTGAGGTCTGGGAAAGGAATGTCCTCATGGGAATGTTGTTCTTCCCTCCGGGAGGAGCTGTGGGAATGAATGTGCAGTTACCGCTGGGGACTTTTCTAGGTATATGTGCTTGTTTGCCATGATGGATGACTGGCTCAGGAATGAGTCAAAGCAATCTTTTTCTGGAATGGCATGAGAAGCCGGTCTAGAATTGCTGTCAGAGTCTGCTGTCAGAGTCCAGTGACTCAGAAACAGAGTTCATCTTTGCTGGCATGCCACATATACTAGGAACCAGGGCCACAGCCAAGCTGCTGTGCCCTATCCCAAAGGTTTTGAGCAAAGGGGACTGCGGTGGTGTCCCTACTGATGCTGGAGAACAGGCTGAGTCTGTGTGTGCACGCATTCACTCCACCAACACTCACCAGCTCCAGGCTTCTGATCATCTCCCTGTGGTGGAGGGAGCCGGGGTGGGAGGGGTAACCGTCAGGTCTCAGGTATTCGGAAGGGCTCAGAGGTGGACGGTGGATAGTGAGTGGGCGCGAGAGAAAGACAAAAAGTCAAAGAGGATCCAGCACTTGTGACTCCCAGGGATTGGCCAGAGACTGAGTTTTCCAAAAGGTTCTCTTTGACAGTGGTCACCGTCCCTTGCGGTAGTGATGTCCAGGAGCTTAGATGACTGAAATTACCTAACTCAAAGTGGCTGCTTCTTCCAGCAACAAGACTTGACCTCCCAGGGGCCCTGGGTATGGGTGTGACAGTCACCCTTCTGGAAGACCCTCTGCCCAGCGAGTCGAAGGGTGGGGAAAAGGTCCTTTCAGAGATTTCCTTCAGCCTGGTCATTGCTTAAAGATAACAGAACATGGATATAAGTCAGTAGTGACAGCAGCATACAGCCATTGGTCACCACAGGGTGGGTATGACATAATGACTAAAACTGAACTCAGCTGAAACCTGAATTCTAATTAGTTCGAGCATGACTGGGTGAATTCATTTCACCTTTTAAGCTGTAAGAGGGAGAAGCTCCACCCCCTGCCTCCCAGGATTGTGGCAAGGATGGTAAAGAGGAGATTCTGAGTAAGCAAAGGGCATGGGTGGTCTTACTGCCACCCATCACCCCATCCCCCAGGAGGTCAGGAAGGCGGCCTTACCTCGTCCCTTCTCTGTTGCTTGACTGACTTCTTCCCTTCCAAGCCCTTCTGCTCTTTCTGGGGCCAGACCGACCTTATTTTGAATCATGGAGGTGCCTCCTCTTTAACCACCATGAAGGGTTAAGCCTAATGTGGAGCTTTCCTTGAACTCTCTCCCACCCACTCCCAGCAGCAAGGTAAGGGGGTGGACAGCCATTTAGCAGTGAGGCTCCTTGGCTGGTGGCTTTCCTTAGGGCACACAGAGACTGAAGCAGGATAATCGGATGTAAGCCCTGGGACTGCAGGGTATGCAGTGACATCACAGGTGGGGAGGAGGAGAGGATAAGAAGATGGGAGAAACAGACACGAGATGTCAGCACTCTCCACGTTTTCCCCTTCTCAATCCTTAACAAACCTTGAGGTCACTTCTCTTGTTGTCCCACGTTACAGCTGAGGAAGCTGAGGCTGTGTGAGGTTAATTAACTCGCCCACAGTCCCACAGCCACTGAGAGTATTGCAGGATTTGGAAACCACGCAGCCTTGGCCCTGAGCCTGCAGCCAGGATGCTCTGCCATCTCGCTTCTCCCGAGCTCACCCCCAGTGCATCCCTCCTCGGCCTCTCCTTCCCAGGCAGGTGGTATTTCCCAAGGCCTTTGAAGGTCATAATGGTACATGTCTCTCTTTGATTAAAAGGGGACACAGCTAGTGATAGACAGTCCCACTGCCTTTATGCCAAATTTAAACCAGTCGAGAAGTTCAGCCATTCAGTGGAAAGCAGGGGGCATTCCTCATCAGTGCCCAGAGCCAAGGTAGGTTCTCACTTGCTCTCGATTCATTTTTATTCCTCTCAGGGTACCCCTAGATGCTCCAACTTGAGAAAACACTAGAAAGTACACATTCACAAGTGAATGTTCTTCTGCTCTGATGTGACTTTTATAAGGTCTAGTTGTTCTTGATATGCAAACTAATCGGTAAGGAGAGTGAGCCCCGGAGAGAGGCAGGATGCATTATTCATGGGGAAACAGCATCTTGTATTTTAGAAATGAGAGGGTGCTGGTGTTGATTTAATACCACCCCAGCACTTAGGAGGAATTCAGTTAGAGATACACTTGTAGCTTGAAGAGTTGCTTATTTGATAAGTTATGAGAATGTGTTTCGAAGACATTATGCTCATGTGAAGCTAGAGATGGAATTGTTTATCTTTGCATCTACTTGCGCTGTTTCTGCAAGGAGTTGGCAGAACTCTTGATGGCAAGAATCAAATCTTGGCCCTCCTTAGAACTGCAGTGCCTGGCATAGTGCCCTGCCCAGATTCAGAATTAAAGAAACTTTTGGGGGGCAGTGCTTGTGGCTCAGTGAGTAGGGCACCGACCCCATATACTGAGGGTAGTAGGTTCGAACCCAGCCCCAGCCAAACTGCAACAACAACAACAACAACAACAACAACAAAAATAGCCAGCTGTTGTAGCCAGCTGATGGGCACCTGTAGTCCCAGCTACTTGGGAGGCTGAGGCAAGAGAATCACCTAAGCCGAAGAACTGGAGGTTGCTGTGAGCTGCAACACCACAGCACTCTACCAAGGGTGACAAAGTGAGGCTCTATCTCTAAAAAAAAAAAAAAAAAGAGAGAGAGAGAGAGAGAGAAACTTTTTTTTATTTTGTTTTTGGTAAATAGCTGTGGAAAACTGACTTGGAACAACCTCCGTACCTGGTGTGAGACTCCAGTATTAACCGATATGTTTGGTGCCCACATCTGTTCTATTTTTACCTCCAAGGGTGGTGTCTGCTGTCTTGTAGGGAAAATAGCCGTGTCTTTAGCCAGTCACAAATGAGCTGTTTATTCAGTAACTCTAACCAGTGGTTCTCAACCTCGGCTGTTCACATCAGAGTCGCCAGGAAGGCTTATTAGAGCATCAATCGCTGGGCCCAGGTTTCTCACTTAGTAGGTGTTTTAATGTCCAAGGGCCATCATAGCAAATCCCCACAAAGTTGGTGTCTACAAACAACAGAAATTTATTTAGGCTGAAGGCAAAGTCAAGATGTCAGCAGAGGCCTTGCTCCCTCCAAAGGCCCCCGGGATGGTCCCTCCTGCCCTCCCCACTCCTGATGGCTCCAGGTCCCCTCAGCCTGTGGCTGTAACACATCACTTTCTGCCTTTGCCTTCGGGTCTTTTCATTTCTGCCTCAAATTTCCCTCTGTCTTTCTCTAAGAAAGGCATTTGCAGCCGGATGTGTTGGCTCATACCTCTAATCCCAGCACTCTGGGAAGCCCAGATGAGAGAATTACTTGAGCTCAGGAATCCGAGACCAGTCTGAGCAAGAACAAGACCTCACCTCTACTAAAAATAAAAAAACTAGCTGGGGAGTAGTGGTGCACACCTGTCGTCCCAGCTACTCGGGGGGCTGAGGTAGGAGGATGGCTCGAGCCCAGGAGTTGGAGGTTGCTGTGAGCAATGATGACATAGCACTCAAGCCTGGGCAACAGAGTGAGACTGTCTCAAAACAAACGAAAACAGGCATTAGCCATTGGATTTAGGGCTCACCTCACTAATCCAGGATGATCTTACCCTTGAGACCCTTAACGTAATTACATCTGCAAATGGGTGTTGACAGTTTCCAAGGGACAGTGCATGGACATATCTGTCAGGCACTCACCATTCAGTGCACTGGGGTAGGCCTGGAGTGGGACCTGAGAATTTACGTTTTTGAATTTCTAACACGTCCACAATTAATGCTAAAAGTTGCTAAGAGGTTGGATTATGAGGGCTTAGACTTCTACTCTGAAGAGAGAGAAATAATGCAATGCCTTCTTTGAAACAGCACCTTTTCAGTAGAGTTCTTAAAATAGATTTTATCTCATGGGATTGATTTATGGTATCCATTAAGCCAGATGCATAGCTATACCACTGGAATTAATTTTAAAGTTGCTAACCCTTAATTATTTGCAGAGATAGGACAAAAAATGTTGGAAGCAATTTGGAAATAGTCTTTATACTCAGTCTATAATGGATGCTATTTAAAACAATGGCTTTTTCATATTCTCATATAAATGATGCAGCCAACATTCAAAGCCATAGATGGTTCAAACGCTTTGTATCCTTGTAAGGATACAAAGCCCATTGACTGTAAATTGTCATTTTTCATTGCTATGGCATGTTTGACTTGACAGCATCTTTCTGAAGAAAGAACAGTTAATTCTGCACTCAGGTCCTGACTGAGTGTGCTTGCTTTTTGGCTATGAGAAGTTGGGTCTCAGTTTTTTTGCCTAAACAGTATGGGTGATAATAATATTTTGTCCCTATAATTACCAGGCTTACGATGGTGATCCAGTAAGAGCATTTTTGTTGACTGGGAATCTTGCTTTTGGAATCCTTCTCCCCCAAAGCCGGTGTGTTGTAAGAAAGCACACATTAACCCACCCCAGACTCTGGGCGCAGGAGGGCAGGGCCTCTGCCAGGTTGCCCTCACCACTTTATCCCCTGTCCCTTGCCTAGTGCCTGACACCAAGTAGGCATTTAAACAGCTGTTGTAAGAATGAGCACACGGTGGTGACTGTACCCAACTCATTCTAAAGTGTTCTCAGGTTTCAATGAATAATGTAAATAGGACATCATATGGACAGATGCAAAAAACAAAAACAAAAAACTCTAAGATGCAAAGTGGTACCTTCTTCATTTCCTGAATTGTACGCTGCCTAACAGTTACACGTTTTCTCAACTGGCCCCTTATAACGCCTGCCTTTTGATGTTGCCAGAAATCAGAGGGGAAGGAGAATCCCCAGGTCTGGAGAATTCAGACAGTTTTCTTTGGAAAGGATTTCACAGATATCTGAGAAAACTTAAGAGTCTTGGGATTCCTTGATGGCCACAAAAGGAATGACTTTTAAAGAAATCGATCCGGGAGTGTCTGTGAGGCTGCCCTTTTCCTTCTTATTGTAAATTTCCTCACAGTGAACACAGATGTTGGAGATCAAACGTCTGGTTTTCTGGCGTTGAGAAGCAGAGAGTTTGTCTGCTCTCTTGGGGAGAGGGGGCTTGCTGTCTCTCAAATAGTAGTCTGTGGCCTGGGAGAGGTGCCAGAGGGCCCGGGTTCCCTGCAAGGTCATCACATAGAATCTGCCCTTGGAGGACACGTCCACAATAGAGTTAATGCAATTTGGCTACCGTGGGTCCTCCCCACTGCTTTCAAGATATTTAAACCCTCCGAAATCACTGTTCTTCATCCTTTGATCCTTTATCTTGAGGTTCTGATAGGTCCCAAATAATAGGTATTACCTGAACATACCCCTTACGCCACGGATTATTCTGTTTCTTCACCCAAATTATCTTTTAATCCTCACAACAACCCCACGAAGAACACATATTAGCAATATTCCCATTTTGTAGATTTTAAAAACAGAGGCACAGAGAGGTTTTGCAATTTCACCAAGGATGCATTGGTAGTAAGTAGCAAACCTAGAACCCAGCTTGACTCCACAGTGTGGGATCTTGACAAAGAGTTCTAGGACTCTAAAGGCCACCAAAGGAATGGCTTCTTAAAAAGAGGGAAGAGAACAGTTTTCTGACAGTAAAGTTGCATCTTTTTTCTTGTTTTTATATTTCTCATAGCATACATGGGTGTTAGGGATCAAATTTGGGTTTCCTGGTATCCAGAATGTTACTTTTTACCTTGATGCTATAAACTGCTGCTCATCCATCTCGGCCCCCTGGCTCCCAACTGCCACCCTGATGGGCCCATCCTAACCAGGCATTTACAGGCTGTAGAGTAGGAGAGAGAGAGTGATTCACCCTCAGACAGGCTTGTTCTTCAACCACGGGGAGGTGATTCCCCAGGCTGCCTTAACGCCAGCAGATTTTATCAGCCAAACCACATTTGTCAATCCATGGAAATAATGTAGATCATTTCCTTTTGCTGAAATTACAATACACTGTGTCTGTGGCCTCCTCATCCCTTAACCTGGTAAGTCTCTCCTGAAGGGACAGCCAGTCTGGCACGATTTGTGCATGGTGGAACCAGGCTGACCACGTCACATCATTTTTCTCATTGGTAAACTGGTGGCAACGTCTCCCTTGTACGGTCGTGCCGTCTGGACAGCCGGGTGCAAGCTGAGCATCAGTAGTGTGTCTGACACACAAGAAGCTAACAGGAAGTCAGAATCTACATCTGTTATCATCGGTATTAACATGCGGTTTGGTCCTCAGTCATCTTTGAATTTAAATGTATTACCTAATTTATGTCATGAGATTCTGTTTTATTTCCTACCCCATTTTCATTAAACTTAGACATAAGTCCCCTTCTCATTTCTATATCCAGTTTTTTTTTTTTTAAATTTAATTTGGACCTTAATTTTTCAATCCCATCCGTAACCGGCTACAATCTGCCCTTCAGGAGGATGCCACTCCTTAAAGCGTGTCTGAGCTCCCCTCGCCACCCTGATTTATGATGTGATATTTCACACCCTCAGCTGCTTCTGAAACCCAAGGGCCAAACCGGTTACCTAGCAACCGCATCAGTGCAACAGCTAATGGTACAGGTTAGCCCCATTTTGTTGTAATGAAATAATATGTCTTAGGAGAATGAAAAGCCAAAGAGTGCTGTATGAAGTCAGTGCTTTGGAGAAAAAGGGACTCCTCAGGACAGATTAGCAAAGCAGGAATTGTGTGGGTCACCCTTGGGCTTCCAGTGAGTCATCATTCCCTAGAAGGAGAGTACCTCCCTGTGGATCCCAGAGTGGAAGGAAACAGTGGAGGGGGGTGGTTTGCCCAGCAGTCTTTAAACGGAATGTAAATTTAGGACCCTTTGGGGGAATGGCAACCTGGGTTTTTTCCCACCAGCCGCCTTGACCCCAAAGACATCCAGCGTGCTAAAGAGCCTCATGGTGCCCATTTCCTTCACCCAAATGAAATCCACTGATAATATTACTACTTACACACGTAATTAAAGAAGTGTTACGCCATGACATTAATATAAAGGAAAATAATTTACAATCAAATATGCGCTTTAAAACATAAATGTTCAGACATGAGTGCGTTGCAAGATTTAATGACATAGTCAAATGTTTGTACCTATTTATAATGAGTGGGCTTGGACTTGGGAAGTAAGGTGGCTTAGAAGCCACTCTCAGAAGAGATACTGAAATAGAGAAATGCGGAGGGTAGGGATGACCAAGAGAATGAAGCATATTCCACACAGATTAAAATCACACAGAATCTTAGGTTTATATCTAGAGTTGGGTTCTTGGCTCAGAGAATTATAATGAAGTTTTTCAGCAACCTGAATGCTTGATGGGACCCTGAGTCATGCACCAAATGGGATAATTCCTTGGTTAGGGGACTGTCATTCCATTCCTTTGACTATCATTCAAATCTCAGGACATTTGGCATCCCTGGCTCTGCCCACGGACAGCCGGTAAAATCCCCCACTGATTGTAGCAACCGAAACCCCCTCCTCAATGTCCCAGAGCCTGGTCTCGGCCTTCGATGTGGTCTTTCCTCCCTGCCTGATCTTATTCCCCCAGCATGTTGATGCACTTATCAATTCTTTGATTCATCCACTGTTCTTATAACATCGTCATTATGTGCTTGTCTCAGATTCCTCATCAGTAAGGGGACAGGACTTCGCAGGATTTCAGGAAGGACAGCGATCTAGGCAGAAGGCTTAGTTCCCACCAAGCCTGGCCCACAAGAAGGGCTGATAAAGGTCGCTTTCATTACTACTGTGTCAAACGTGTCATTGAATACTTTTCCCTTTGTGTGGCATCACGAGACACGGGCATGTGCACACGCATCCCTAACACTTCACAGGGGTACACAGTGAGACATCCCTTCTCTGTGCCAAAAATCTTCCCTAGGACAGACCCTGTATATTGTGTGTCTCCCCAGAAATGTTTGCCGGGGATCACAGATGCATGTCCCTTTTGTGATATGCGTTGCTAGAGACACAGTTATCTCTGCAGCCACCTCCACCTCCTGCTTTTTTCACCAGCGGTGTCTCTCAGACGCCGTGCACACGGCTCGTCCTCATTCTCTCCGACGGCTACACGATGGTTCATTTCATGGATGCACCATCATTTCTAAAAACATTCGTTAGGTTGTTTCGATAATGCGGGAATGTCTGAAGCAGAAAACAAAGTAGCCCGTACCCTCGGGGTCCAGATAACCAAGTTGGGATTTTTCTCTTAGCAAAATGAAAGTAAAATATGCAGTTGATAAAAATAAAAACAGAGCAGTGACAGCACAATACGAAAAGTAGGAATCTCCCTTCCTCCCCTACAGCCCCAGTCGCTCTCTTCCAAAACAGCCATGTCAACAGTTCTGTGCCTTCTTTCAGAGAAAGGAATGAAAGAACGTGGGTGTGGTAGCAGCGTAAGTAGCTATGTGGGCTGAAAAAGATGCTCACTTTGCCTCCGCCGCCCCCTGCAAAGATGTGCCAGTCCCAATCTCTGGGACCTGAGAATATGTCACCTTCAGTGGCAGAAGAGACTCTGGAGATGTGAGTAAGTCAAGACTCTTGATTTAAAAAGAGTAGTAGACCCAGTGTAATCAGAGGGCCCTTGTAAGAGGGACACAGGTGGTCAGAGGGGAGAGAAGATGGTACCCTGCTGGCTTTGAAGATGGAGGGAGGGGACATGTTTCAAGGGATACAGATGCCCTCTAGAAGCAAGATAAAACAAAGGGGACAGACTTTCCCTGCATGCCACCAGAAGGAAAGTAGCCCTGGGGGCCTGTTTTAGACTTCTAACCCCCAGAACTGTAAATTAAAGCCACTGGGTTTGTGGTGATTTATTACAGCATTCATATGAAACAAATAGGTAGCAACGAAGGGCTGTCCAGAAAAATCTGTAGCCCTTGTAAAATGAAAATGAGGGACGTGTGGATGGAGACTTTTTGACCACACCTGGTATTTATTCTTATTCCTATAAACAGCATACTCTGTGTATGCACTGAGTTGTTTTTTACTCATCGTACCTCATTATCTCGTTTTTAAGGCATGTCTCTTCCACCCAAAGTTGGTTTACAGACACTTTGAAGGTAGAGGCTGTGGTCAGCATCCCCTTGCATTCCTCTCGGCTCCCCTCTGGGCAGGGGAAAATATGGCTGCTTAGTAAAAACTAAGAAAAGATTTTGAAGACAGAGATTAAACTTAGAGCAGGTAGCCAGTGCTTTTGCCGCCATGATGCCAAGGCCCCCCTGGCTCTCCCTTGCAACTGTGCTGGGCTCAACCTTTCTCCACCAGCATTTCCCATTCAGTCTGCAGCTTCTCTGGGCTTCTCCAAAGCCAGGGGAATTGCTGCCCAACACAGGGCAACCCAGAATCAGAGAAGTGGTCCCCAGGGGTAGCCTCTAATCAGTGGGGACAGGGCTCAGTGGATCAACGCCCAGGCCCCATCTATGAAGGAGTGACTCTAAGATGCCCTCTGCATGGTGCCTCAGAAGTCCCCAGTTGTGACGCCCTCAGCCACACACCTTTGTTAGCTGCTACAGTTTTCTCTTTTCTTAGCTGCCTTTCCCCTCTTTTCACTCCTACTTCCTGAATCTACCTTCCTCTCCCCCATAGAAACCACCTGCACCCAAGTCCTTGATTCAGGTTCTGTCCTAGGGGGCCCCAAGTTCAGATGGAGCCCCAGTTTTACTTCTTTCTAGCTAAGGAAGCCACTCTCCTAAACCTGGATTTTCTTATTTATAAATGAAGATAATAGAATCTACCTCAATAGATTGGTATAAAGTTTAAAAGAGATAATGTGTATGAAGTATCTCACATTGTTCATAAGCTACTATCGTTAAAATTACTTTATGGCTATTACCTAACAGCAATTGCTTTATAAAAAGTAACTTAATGAAATTCATATATCAAATGCCTGATGAAAGCTGAATTTTCTAAAATTGGCCTTGGCCTTCAACAGCTTTCTCATTTCTTCTACCTTGTTTAGTCAATAGATAATTTTGAGCACCTACTATGTACCAAGCAGCCCTGTAGGGGCAAGAATACAGCAGTGAGCAAAACAGACAGGATCTCATAGCTTCCTGGGGTGAGTGGATTTGTTCAGCAAATGATATTTGCATCCTGGAGTTACCAAGGCAAAGAAAACACAGTTCTACCCTCAAGAAGTATCATCTTCCTTCTGCCCATTTATTTAAAATATACACAATTATGGTGGGCGCCTGTAGTCCCAGCTACTCGGGAGGCTGAGGCAAGAGAATCACCTAAGCCCAAGAGCTGGAGGTTGCTGTAAGCAGTGTGATGCCTACACGGCACTCTACCGAGGGTGAGAAAATAAAACTGTCTCAAATATATATATATGTATACACAATTAAAAACACTGTTGTAAGTTTATTTTACATATGGTTGTTGGGCTCTTACAGCGCTGAGTACCGTCTTTATGTAGATAAATAACTTCGGTCCCTGAACTTAAGGAAATATACATACAGGCTGCTAAAGTAGGTCAGTGAAAGAGCTCAGCCCACTTTTCCTACCTAGATAACTGCAACACTAACTCAGAAAAAAAAACTTCCTTCTAATCGCTGGTTCTAATACAAATAAAATGTTGTGATTCATTAATCTCCTTAGCCTATAATTGCAAATTGAGTTTTCTCTCGAATATACCTAAAGGAAGTAGGTGCCCATTAAACAGTTCAGGGGAGTTTTATTTAAGCTGCAAATAAAATTAGTTTACTCATTTTTAATTTAATTCCCAGGAGGCATCTTGGAAGCTTTCCCTTCTCATTTGACCTAAAACCATTTTTAAAAATTATTGTTCTCCTAAATTGAAGCCCTTTCCAGCATCATGCATTTAGAAGTCTTAAAATTCATCTGTTTTCTTTTTTTTTATAATTGACTTACAAATGCATAATTGACTCACAAATGTATAATTGACTCTGCATGGCATTTTAAAAGGGCAAAGTTTCCATTTATTTCTTGATTTTCTTTGGGGGTTTCCATTTTCCTAACCCCTTTTCCAACAACATTCCAGTGCTTCCTGGGGTCTTCCTCTGTAGGTGTCACCACCCTGCGACCATCTCAACAGAGGGGCCACTTCTCTTCCCTGTAATGGCAGGGAAGAGAAGATTTAGCTGAGTTGGGGATATGTTCAGACCCCTCATTTGCAACTAGATTCTCCCAACACATGGACAATTATTTCATGACCCATGCAACTATAGCAAGGATAAATTCTGAGAAATGTGTCCTTCGTGCAATTTCATCATTGTGCAAACATCGCAGAGTGGCCTTACATAGACCTAGAGGGTGCAGCTTACTGTGTCCCCTGGCCTGTATGACACAGCATAGCACTCCTCAGCGACACACCTGTAGGGCATGTTGCTGTCCCAAATACTGTAGGTAATTATAACACAATGCTGTTTGTGTATCTAGCCATATCTAAACACAGAAAAGTTACAGTAAAAATACGGTATAAAAATTTTTAAATTGTACACCTGTATAAGGCTGCTCCAGTACAATCTATGGGACCACCTTTGTATGTGTTGTCTGATATTGACTGAGATATCATTAAATGGTGGCAATGATTGTACTTAAAGTCACTTTCACAGAACACAAAGGATATAGTGGTGGTTGTTGGGAAAAAGAGTTTCTAAAGATAACCTTTAGACAAACCAGCCTAACAGTGGATAGTGACTGGTCCTGTCGCCTTGTGTGGATATAAACCCACGTATCTCCCTGCAAACTCCATGTAAAAAGGTATCATGGGACAGGGAGCCCGGAGTGGGGGAAATAAAGGCTAAGAAGGCAAAGTTAGGTACAAAAGGGTTCCTTTCTTAATCCAGGTGTTTCTGCTTGGGAAAAATGGGTGATGGGTGTGTGCTTTTTAGGGACAAGGTTGAACTGGGGGTGACCGGGTGTCTTATTGGTTTCACCAGATGCTGACGTTGCAAGGATCCAATCTGGTTGATTTGGAAGGTTCAGGAAACACCAGCAGGAAAGTGAGCAAATAAGGAAGGGGAGGGAAGGCAGCCCTAGGTTACCCAGCCAGTGCAGTCCCACCAGGAAGCACTAGAACATAGTGTGAAAAAATAAATAAATAAGGCTTCCGAGAAAGATGTGGGAGCTAGCGTATGTATCGGTGACTGGGTTAGGCTGCTGCTAGGGGTGTTAATTGCCTGGTGTTCCGGTCCTGTCAAGGGCTGAGCACAGCTGCCTTCTATGCCTTTGGTTCCTTTGAGCAAGGAGATGAAGGTACCATAGTCAAAATTCCTGGCAGGCAGGGGACTGATAAGACCTGGACAAGGGGGATTAAGAGTTTGACCCAGAGCCTGTAGCGTCCAAGCTGCCCGTGAGGCAGCCCAGTCAACACGGACTTGAGTCTCGCTGCTTGCCTTGATCTGTTGACTAGGCCCCCCATGGTGTGCACCTCACAGTGACTAAGTTACCAGCACACACTCCCCTGGCCCGTCTCCCACTCAGTGAGACCCCTTCTTTGATCACACAGAACAGGAACAATGAGTCATTCAGCTTTTTTCCAGAAGTGGGGCCTTCGTGCCTTTTTTTTTCTCAATGAGACAGAGGGAGTTGATTCTTGGCATGTCATGAAGTCCAGGTTACTTAACTCGCTTTTTCTAAATCCTGACTTCCATCTGGTTACTTAACCAGATTTAGGAGACGTCGTGTTAACATGGAATTTCTGAATTACATGCTGAAGAATGTTTCGGGAAAACACTGAAAGCCTCTGTGGGCAGGTTAGTAGGTCTTATTTCCAGCATGAACCAACTGCTATTAAACTGCATTTGACATTGAGCATGTGGGTGACTTGTTGAAGGGGTCCCTGGGAGTTCGGAGCACAAATCCTGTTACCAGGTAATGAGATTATGAGCACAACTCATGTAGAACACACAGTCTTATCAGCTGACGTGAAGCACCAAGACGCTTCCAAGCAGTTAATGGAATTCAGCGTCTGTGTCTTTCATGGGTTTCTACATAGACAAAGTTCAGTGCTGTCCAAATTACCTACAGAATCAAAGCTACAGGCAGCTGTGCAGTGGGTATTTATTACTTCGACTCTGGGGGAAAAAAAGGCTTTTTTGCTTTCTAACCCTTTTTATGTCTTACACAGCAATTTCCTTCCATCTTCTGAAAATGTTAGAAAATGAACCAAATATGAAAACTCAGACTGCATTTCAAAGTGTCTGACCACAATCTACAGACCACGATAGTGCTGGACTCTAATTTCTGGGCTTCGCAGAATAAAGGTTATTGGCTAATGGCATTTTAGAACGAAGGGAAAAATAGTATGTGGAAGGCGACACAAAAGCCCATATTTCGTATTAATGTCTTTCGTAAGCAGCCGCCATACCACACAATCATAAGCTGTTCTTTCTTTATTCTTTGATGTCTTTTTAGGTCAGTTTAAACACACCCCATTTGTATATACCAAGCCTAGAAATTCTGTACTCTCCATTGAACTTTTCTGAAAGGTATTACAAAGATGGTTTGGTTTAATCACACTCAAGCAACTGAGTCACTGGCAATTCACTGCCCAAATTTCGACTGTTTTCTTGTGGAATTCAGTCATGGTATTGAGTACCCAGCGAGACCTGCTCAATTCAGTCACTCAAATTCCCATGATGATAAGCTACAGGGATTAAAATAAAACATCATGGTCAAAGCAGCCTCTTCAAGGCCACTTGTGGCCCTGCGACTGAATCCAGACTTCACAGAATAAATCCCTTTATTAAAAGGATTTGCTTTGTGAAATTTGGACTCAGTCAAAAGGCTATACTCAACCATCCAGAAGGCCGCATGTGGCCCCAAGGCCCAAGGGCGCAGGTTCGCCACCCCACTATTTGTGTGTCTAGTCTGCCCAAATACACAATATTGAAATTCAGAAGTCAACCCATCCCCGTGCGTTTTTCTCCCCCACATCTCATCAGCCACTCAGTCAATGCTCATGTGTCTGTACCCATCACGTTCACTCTGCCCCAGGCACCCGGGTGCTCCCTCTGCTCAAGGTGCCAAGCTCATTCCTGCCTTCCTGGCTTCTCACTAGCTCTTCCTTTGGCCTGAAAAAGTCACCCCCTACTCTCTGTATAACTGAAATCAAACTCCTTGTTATTCAGATCTTACCTCAAATGCTACTTTCACAGAGAGGGGAGTTGCCCCACTGAAATGAGCAGCTGGGCTCCCACTGGGCTGTGCTCTGTCAAGCCTCCCACTCTTATTTCCCCCACCTAAAAGCATCCAGTGTGTATAAATGTCATGTGGTTTATAAGGAGCCTCCCCACTGCCAGACCAACAGCTCTGTAAGAGCAGAGGCCTCATCTTGACCTCAGAGAAACTATTAATGCCCCATTTAGGGCTTTTTACATAGTGCGTGCTCAATACACACTTAATATTTTATTTAAAATAAATTAATTCATGAGACATGTTACAAGTCACTTGGCACATAGCACATGCTACTTTCAAATGTGATGGTTCAAATAGCCTATGATACTGTTAAGATCACTTTTATGCCCTTCTATCTGCCTAGTAACCAGTACAAAGATTCACACATAGTAGGTGCTCAAATATCCACATTAGTGAATGACGCGACACTGCGAGGAAATCTAACAACTGTGGAGCGTCCCAGACGTGTGCTGGTGTTTTCCTTCCCTTTCAATCCCCATAACAAGTCCATAAAGCAGGCAGATGCATCCCCATTAATATTTGAAAAATATGAGCCTGCAGTTGCGTGATGACACAGAGTTTATAAGGAACAAATCTTGGGTCCAAACCAGATTTCTGCACGGCATCGTTGTACTGCTCTTGACATGCGAAGAATCGGGTCTCTGTGAATGCTTGGGAAGGAGGCAGAGGAAGGTACGGGGAGCCACAAGTTTATGATTCTACTGTTGAAACTTCTTTCCAACAATGAGCACTCGAGAATGAATTAAACTCATTTATGCCTGTGGAATGATATACGTTCCTATCACATCAGAAGGGTGTCTGTGTATAAACAAAGGCTTTATAGTAAGTTTGACATCTACCACCACTGGGGTGACATTAATGGAACCACCTTGGAATGGGATCCAGGCCACACATCTATATCTGTGGTGCCCCAAATAAAGAAGAGAAGGGGAGAGGCCCATGAGTTCATTGCAGGCAGACATCATGACTGGAACACACGAGCTACCCAATACATCCCTCATTCATGGTTTTTAAGCACGGTGAAGTCATGAGCTCCCTTGAGACTCAAAACAGAATAATCCGCGTGCATATGAGTTACACGTTTACAATTTCAGAACATCCATGAACCCAGGGCAAGAACTGCATCTCTGGAAAATCCCCAGAACTATAAACAGTGAAATTTTTTAAATAAGAGAAGTCATAATTCATGTTATTTCTTTTTCTTTCTTTCTTTTTTTTTTTTGGAAGTGTAATTGTGTTATAGAACCAATAGACGTATTTGGGGGAAAATGACTTATGAGTTTGCCATCGTAACATAACTATTGTTTTTCTTCGTCCAATATATTGACATTTTATTTTACTCACAATTCTACATTCTGCTGCTTTTACTTAATACATCAAAGCATCAAACTGTTGTAATGTCATTTCACAAGCTGTATTTAATTGGAAGCGTTTTAGCATAATGTTATTGGAATACTCAAATGCAAAGGTACCGTGATGCAGTGAAGATTGGTCTCTGTTTTGTCTAGAATTATTTTAGAACCCATTAAATTCTGTAATGCACATTCTCTTCCATCCACAGGTCCTCCACAAAATGGCTTCAAATCTCACAATCAGTGATACTTTAAAGCAGCGCAGAAGAGTATTTAGCTTTAATGTACTCATTGCCTTAGGCCGTAATAAAAACAGAATTTCCCCCCAATTATTATCACTCACTCCTCCTCCACACTCCATCATAAGACTGAGCGACTTTCATTTCTCACCAGGCAACTAATCATCCTTTTGCCGAGCATTCTTCATAAATGGAATGGAATAAATTTCATTATGAAACGCAGTAATGTTCCCCAACTAGAGATCAGGGTGTAATGATCTTGGGAAAAGTCACAGGCAAGAGCATTAAAAACATATGAAACTTAAAGAGAAATAGTGTCCTTATCACGTGACCTGTGCACAGGCCAGGCCGACCTACCTTGCCTGCCTCTTCCACCTGCTGTTCTCTTTGTCCTTCAAAGACTTATGAAAAGCAGACAATTCTTGGTGCTTTCCCTTCTCTAACAGATACCCACTTCCCCAGCCTTCTCTGGTTTTATGAAACTACTCTCTGGAAAGGTAGTTTCCAGAGATGTTCCTACGACTAAGTCCATTAGCCAATCAAGTCGGCACGCTCCGTTCTTTCTTTTCCAACATATTTTTGGTGTTGTTTATAAAATGCAGATTTACTGAGATCTACCTTCCTAACAGACTTTGAGCATATGATACGGTCCTACTGACAGTCTTGTACGCCCATCTCTAGGGCTTATTCACCTTGCTTCACTGAAACTTTATGCCCATTGATGGGTGACTCCCAATTTCTTTCCCTCCTACTAGCCCTCTCAGCACCATTTCACTCTCTGATATTATCATATGTATTCGACTATTTTAGGAACCTCGTAAAAGTAGAACCATGCTGATTCCACTTAGCATAATGTTCCTCAGGTTCACCATGTTGTTGCATGTTGCAAAATGTCCTTCTTTGTGAAGGCTGAGTGGTATGTATTCTATTGTATGTATGTGTCACCTCTTCTTATCCTTTCTTCTGTTGGTAGACACTTAGGTTATTCTGAACAGCACTGTGACAAGCAGGGTAAAACTCCTGTAATACCTTCATAATGTCTCATTAAGATCCTGGTTTCAATTCTTTGAGATAATACCAAGAAGTGGTATCATTAACTCATACAGTAGAAGAGTTTGGGTTTTTTTTTTTTAAAGATAAACATAAATGACAAATCCTTAGCTAGACAAAGAAAAAAAAGAAGATTCAAATAAATAAAATCAATCCTAGCACTCTGGGAGGCTGAGACAGGAAGATCACTTGAGCTCAGGAGTTTCTCAGGACTAGCCTGAGAAACAGCAAGACTTCACCTATAGTAAAAATAGAAAAATTAGTCAGTTGTGTGGCAGGTGCATGGTGGACACCTGTAATCCCAGCTACTTTGGAGGCTGAGGCAGAAGGATTGCTTGAAGGAGTTTGAGGTTGCTGTGAGGTAGGCTGTTGCCATGGAACTCTAGCCTAGGGAACAGAATGAGACTGTCTCAAAAAAAAAAAAAAATCAGAAAGGAAGGTGGAAACATTACAACTTATGCCACAGAAATAAAAAGATTCATAGGAGACTACAGTGTACTATGGACAATTTTATGCTGACAAACTAGGTAGGGTAGAATAAATTCCTACAAGTAATACAATTTATCCAGAGTAAATTATGAGGAAAGAGAAAGTCTACGTGGACCTAATAACTAGTATAAAGACTGAATCAGGAATCGAAAACCTCCCCACAAAGAAAAGCTCAAGACCAGATGTTTGGTCTAATAATCATTTGAAGAAGAATTAATTTCAGGCCTTCTCTAACTCTTCTAAACACAATCAAGAGGAGGGAACACTTCCAAATTCATTTTACAAAGCTATAATTACCCAATACCAAAAACAAACACCACGAGAAAAGGAAATTACAGGTCAATATCTCTGATGAACATAGAGGCAAAAACCATCAACAAAATACCAGCAAACTGAATTGACCAGGGTATTACAAGAATCATATCCCACAGTCAAGTCTGCGCAGATACGGATATAGTTCAACACAGAGAAAGCAAATAGTGTGATATACCATGTAAACAGAATGAAAAGTAAAAACTACATGATTTTTTTTGGGTACAGAAAAAAATTGATAAAATTCAACACGCTTTTATGATACATCTCTCAGCAAGCTAGGAATATAAGGCAACTCTTCAACACAATAAAGGCCAGATATAAAAAATCCACAACTAACATCAGACTCAGCAGTGTAAAAACTGTTTTCTCTAAGATCAGAGGCAAGGCAAAGATGCCCAGTCTCATCACTTCTGTTCAACCTAGTACTGGAAGTTCTAGCTGGAGAAATTAGGCAAGACAAAGAAATAAAAGGCAACCGAATTGGAAGGGAAGAAAGAAAACGTCCCTGTTTTCAGACAAAATGATCTTACATAGGGACACCAAAGACTCCATTAGAAAAAACTGTTAGAACTAATGAGTAAATTCTTTAAATTTGCAGGATGCAAAATTAATATCCAAAAATAAATCGTGTTTCTGTACACTACCACCAAATTATCTGAAAAGAGAACTAGGAAAACATTCCCATTTAGCATAGTACCAAAATATATATATATGTATTTAGGAATAAACCTAAGGAGGTGAAAGACTTGAATCCTGAAACCTACAAGACATGGGTGAAAGAAATTTAAAAAGTCAAAAATAGATGAAAAGGCATCTTGTGTAAATGGGTTGGAAGATAACACTGTTAAAATGTCCCCATTACCCAACACAATCTACAGCTTCAGTGCAATCCCTAGCAAAATCCAAATGGCACGTTTTACAAGAAATAGAAAACCCAGTCTGTCATCTCATTTGATTTCCATGACTCTTTCCTCACCAGGTTGCCCGTGACTGTACCTCAATTTCTCTTGCTGGGTCTTGCACCTTTTTCTGCTGCTCATGTTTAAGTATCTCTCACTACTCTGTAAATAGTACTTCCAGCTCTCTGTAGGTGGAAATGCCTGTGCCCCAAGGATTAGTAATGCCATCCATTCCAATGCCGCCTCTAAAGTACCACTTCATGCTCTGACCCCCTCTGAGTCTCCACATTTGAATTTCCAACTTTGTATGAGAATCTCTAACCAGATATTCTTATCTTGTTTGATACCCTCGGCAACCTGGGAGGTAAACTCTATTTCGACATCTTAGATCGGAAGCAGGATTTCAAGTCTGACACTGATGGTAATTGAACCAGACATCGTGGAGTGACTGATAAGCTCTACCAATAAGAATACCTAACTTCTGTTGGGCCAATTCTATCTGAACCATGATTGTAGTGTCTTTCCTATATAGAGAGGAATTCACTCACTCCCATTCTTGATAAGCTTCCTAAAACTCCCAGTATTATAAAAGGCTATTTCACTGACAAGTTGCCCCAAGGCATTCCCATCGGTATACTGATATTGTGGTTATATACTAAGAAATAGATATTCTAAGAGGCATTTTTCTCTGGTTATTTCTTGCTGGCAGGTTCAGGAGTCACATAAAATTATTGGACACCTTACTTCCAAAACAAACAAACTGTATTGCACATTCACTTCTATATAATAACAGGAATTTATTTTCTCTGAATAGTCTAATCTTTTTTAAAAAGATATTTTTTTGTTCTGTATACTACGTACATAGATTCCAGCGTGAGAGAACTGATTGACTCTTGTTTCGTCTTGGGAGGTAGATTAAGTAGGCATCAATTTTAGATAATGGTATTTAAATAGAGGGCAAAGAATTTCCTACCACAGATAGAATAAAAAATGTATAATAGAAGAGAAACTGTCATGATCAGGACGTGGAGTGAGGGGCTGTGGACGCTGGAAATTGAAAGGAAGCTTAATCCCTAACTTCAAGGGACTGAATCAAGCTGTTACACTCTCTGCCAAGCAACATGCTGGTGATTAAAAACGTCGCTGAGGTAGTCACCGGGAGGAGGGCATCCACTGAGCTCCACGAATGTGTAATTCGAAGCAAGAGTCCTGGCTGGACACTGATTTGGATTAGAAGCAGTTGAAGCCTCAAGCAGCATTCAAGCACAGAAATTAATGCTAGTTATGAGGAAAAAGGATTCAGTACCCAGAATAGCTCCCTAAAGAAGCTTTTGTTCTAAAAGATCTCTGGACAGAGCCTCAGGAATATTTCGGCAGGCTCTGCTTTCTCTCTCCAGACAGTTTACTGTCCAAGGGTTTCCATGTGCAGTGTGTGAAAAGAACCCAGCGTGTAGCAAGTACTCATGAAATGGCCAATGTTACCATTATCATCAATGTTTCGGGGCAGGGGGCCATGTCTCCCCACTCCAGGGCCCAGGTCTTCTAATAGGAGAGGCTTGTCTTGTTTTGATCAACAATTTCTTGTCTAATGACTTTTTTTTTCATAATAAAAACATAGAGAGGACCTTGGATAAATGTTAGGAGAAAAAGTTATACAATGGCGCAAGAGTTAAGAAAAAAGTGAAACAAAAAGCAAGCAGTGTAGCGTTATCAATTCCCCAAGTGAAGATAACAAGAAGTGCTGTAATAATTGAATAATGAAAGAAGAGGAATAGAAAAGTTTCTTCAAACCGATTTGACATTTTTCTTGAAAGTGAACATTTTTGTACAGTTTCTTCTGCTTAGATAGCTGAAGGAAAGCAAACTCTTTATTCATAAAATTAAGACATCTAGGAAATGGGGCCTGGTGCTGCCTGCCACCTGCTGTATCTTGTCTTGGAGATGGCATTACCCCTGAGCAGGTGTTCTCGTGGCTGTCCTCAGACCAGTCCACCTGTTATAGCTCTGCGGTTTATAGGATTGTGATTAAAGAAACAGGAACTTGCATGTAGGTGAGAGTGAACATTTTGGAAGCAGATGGGATTAATAAGAGAGAAAGTGGAAAGAAGTGAGAATAAGAGCAGCATCTAGAACCTGGGAGGAACACTCATATGAGATGGGAGTAAAAAATGGGACCAGAGAGGAAAACCTCCAGGAGAGAAGAAAAGTTACAGGAAAGCCTAGGATCAGTGAGGCCAAGGGAGGAATAAATATCAAGAAGAGGGTTGATGGTTTAGGCTACTTTAAGTAAATAAACTCAACCAATAGTAGATTAAATAATAATACATTTAATCAATTCTCATAAAGTGATTGGAGGTAGGTGGTTATGGGCAGCTGAGCTCATCATGTCATCATGATCTATGCTCCTTGCAACCTTCCACTTCATCAAGCTCAGCAAGTCGGCTGTTTGTGCACTCTGCCCTCATGTTTACTGCCTTGTGGTTGCAAGGAGGCTGCTGCAGGTGCACACACATCCAGATCACACTGAAAGGGAGGAAGGTGAGAGTAAGCACGGGAGACCATTCAAGGCCCTCTCCTCTTCTATCAAGAAAGAAAACCCTGAGTTGCTGGCGTGGATGTGGAGAAAAGGGAACACTTCTACATTGCTGGTGGGAATGAAAATTAATATGTTCCTTTTGGAAAGTCATCTGGAAAACACTTAGAGATCTAAAAATAGACCTGCCATTCGATCCTACAATTCCATTATTAGGTATATACCCAGAAGATAAAAAATCACATTACAATAAAGATGTTT
>CAUYQV010006457.1:0-14887 GCA_963574575.1 Galagoides demidoff
TGTGGTGGGCGCCTGTGGTCCCAGCTACTTGGGAGGCGGAGGCAGGAGACTCGCTTGAGCCCAGGAGTTGGAGGTTGCTATGAGCTGTGATGCCATGGCACTCTACCCAGGGGGAAAGCTTGAGACTCTGTCTCAAAAAAAAAATAAATAAATAAATAAATATAAAATGCAGATGATAATAGCTGTCCTAACTGGTTAATCGCACTACAGTATGGCCAAAATTAAACATGCCTGTGAAAGTGTTTGAGCACCTGTAGTGTAGCTTGGTATCAGATATTGTTGATAAGGTGCTTCTTGTCATTTCTGTTATTAATGTGAGGACAGAGGCCTATGTCTCATTATTCCCTGCTGTAACTCTATTGATTGGTAAAGTGCTTGCTACATAATAGATATGGAATAAATGTTTTATGAGTAAGAACAAAAGTTAAGAAAAAAAGTGTGGTCATGGTGGTTCACATCTGTAAACCTAGCATTTGGGGAGGATAAAGTGGGAACCTTGTTTGAAGCCAGGAGTTTAAGAGCAGCCTGAGCAAGAGGCTCTACTCTGTATGTGTCTGTAGTTCCAGCTACTCAGGAGGCTGAGTTGGGAGGTTCGCTTGAGCCAAGGAGTTTTGCAGTGAGTTGTGATGATGCCCATGTGCTCTAGCCTGAACAACAGAGCAAGACCCTGTTTCAAAAACTAAAAACAAGGAAACAAAAAAAATAATAATAAAGAAAAAAAATTGTGTATGAAATTGATGTGGCATCATAAGGACAGAAGAAACCTGTGAAGTCATTCAAAAACCTCAAGTTTACATATGAGGAAACTGAAGCCCAGAGCAGCTAAACGGCAGGCCTAAAAATGACACGGGTAGCAGAGTTTCAAGAGAGGGGAAGAGATTGACGCATAGTCATCCCCAAAATAACAAGGAAACCTCAGAAACTCAAGGAGAAGTTTTGACTTTTAGCTACTTCTAGAAAAAACATGCCCCAAATAAGAAGTCCTGCCATTCTCTGTGACATGGATGGAACTGGAGAACCTTAAGAGAAATAAGCCAAGTATAGAAAGTCAAATCTTGAATGTTCTCACTCATATGTGGGAGCTAAATAGTAAAAACAACTGATATCATAGAGACAGAGAGTAGAGTGACATTTGCCACAGGCTTGGAGGGGTAGCAAGGAAGGAACAACGGGGATGGTTAATGTGTACAAAAATATAGTTAGAATGAACAATGTTTGATAGTACAACAAAATGACTCTAATTAACACTAAGTTAGGGTATACTTTAAAATGACTAAAAGAGAGAAGAGACCAGGCGAGGTGGTTCAGGCCTGTAATCCTAGCACTCTGAGAGGCCAAGGCTGGTGGGTTGCTTGTGCTCAGGAGTTGAGACCAGCCTGAGCACGAGTCATGAGACCCCCAGGGGATTTGGCAAGAGTTTGAGGTTGCTGTGAGCTGTGATGCCATGGCACTCTACTGAGGGTGACAAAGTAGACTCTGTCTCTAAATAAATAATTATAAATTAAAAGAGAGAAGAATTAGAATGTTTCTAACACAAAGAAATATTAAATGCCTGGGATGATAGATACCCCAATTACCCTGATTTGATTGACATTGTACATCACATGTACCCTCTAAAGATATACAACTATCATGTACCCATAATATTTAAAATTAAAAAAGAGAAAAACATGCCATAATATAATCACATCACTTCTTATCACAGTCCCCAGGAACAGCGAATTCTCTAGCAGTACTCAAATTTCATTCTGTTCACTACTGTTTCCACATAGGAAGGTAACCAGTGGGGACTCAGAAATCCTTTGTCATGTTAACATTTTGGTTCTAATGATCCCAATTATAAGAACTGGTTCTGTAGGTGGAACAACACCTGCTTACAATCTTTCCTTTGAAAGTTCTCATAATACAGTCATATAAAGGGCTATGAATTCTGTCCAAGTATTTCCTGGGAAATCTTCTACCGGAGCGTGCTCTAGATCAATCCTGTCAGCAATGTCCCGACACAACAGTGCTGAGCTAGGATCGTATTTTCTGATGAACACTGTTTGGATTCTTTCTTTGTTTTTTTATTTGCATTATTTGTCATTTTTCTTTCTTGAGACAGGGTCTCACTCTGTCGCCTAGGCTAGAGTACAGTGCTATCGTCATATCTCACTGCAACTTCAAACTCCTGGGCTCAGCCATCCTTCCCCCTCATCCTCTCTAGTGGCTAAGACTATGGGCCCATGCCACCATGCCCAGCTGATTCTTCAATTCTTCCGTTTTTTTTGTAGAGGTTGGGTCTCCCTCTGTTGCTTAAGCTACTCTCAAACTCTAAGCCTTCAGTCATCGTCCTGCCTTGGCCCTGCAAAGCACTAGGATTACAGGTGTGAGCCACTGCACCCAGTCTACCATTTGTAATTTTATTTCAAAATATTAGGCGGTATGAGTGTTTTTGTTACATATATGAATTGAATTTTATAATGCTGAAGTTAGGAATTTAGTATGTGTATCGCTAGAATACGCACCTTATAGTAAGTTTATGTCGCTTACCCTCTGACTTTTTTCCTTTTTTTCTTATCTCTTCTTTGAGATAGGGTCTTGCTCTGCCACCCTGGGGTAGAACATATTGGTGTCTTCATAGCTCACCACCACTTCAAACTCCTAGGCTCAACTGATTCTTCTGCCTCAGCCTCTCAAATAGCTAGGACTATAGGTGCACACCACCATGCCCAGCTTGTTTTTCTATTTTTTTAGTACAGACTGGGTCTCACTCTTGGTTAGGTGGGTCTTGAACTCCTAAACTCAAGCAATCCTCTTACCGCCATCTCCCAGAGTGCTAGGATTACAGCTATAAGCCAATGTGCCCAGCTTTTGTATATATATAATTTTTGCACTATTTTTATATTACAACATTGCACATATATATGTGGGATCTTTCTGGGTTGCCCAGGCTGGCCTCAAACTCCTAAGCTCAAGTGAGCCTTCTGCATCAGCCTCCTCTTGAGCAGCTGGGATTATAGGCAAGTGCCATGCGCCCAGCTATCTACTTTGTTATTTATGTGGGATATGTATCTTCTGTACTCCCCAAACAAATAGCACCAGGTAAAAGGCATTCAGTAGCCAATATTCAATGATGGAAATTGCCACACATTTATTCAACTGTTCATCTTGGCATATAAAAAATATTTATTTTTACTCATAAGTCCATGGATTGGTTAGGCAGTTCTACTGACCTGACCTGGGCTTGGTTGATCTTAGCTGGGATTACTTCTGTCTGTGACCAACCAACAGGTCAGCTGGGAGCTGATCAGACAAGGATGGCCCTGGCCAAGATGACTCATCTTTGAGCTCTCACACTCCCAAAGGCTACCTCGGTCGGAATTTCTATCATGGCAGAGGAAGGGTTCCAAAAGAGAAGCAGAAGGCACACAAGGCTTCTTTCTTAAGGTCTCAGGTTAGAACTGGAATATTTACTTTTTTTTTTTTAGACAGAGTCTCACTCTGTTACCCTGGGTAGAGTGCCATGGGGGCATAGCTCACAGCAACCACAAACTCCTGGGCTCATGTGATCCTCCTGCCTCAGCCTCACAAGTAGCTGAGACTACAAGTGCCCAGCACAATGCCTGGATAGTTTTTCTGTTTTTATTTAATTTAATTTATTTATTTTGAAACAGTGTCTCATTATGTCACTCTCAGTAGAGTGCTGTGGCGTCAAACTCTTGAGCACAAGTGATTCTCTTGCTTTAGCTTCCTAAGTAGCTGGGACCACAGGTGCATGCCACAACACCTGGCTATTTGTTCGTTGTAGTTGTCATTGTTGTTTGGCAGGCCCTAGTCCGGGTTTGAACCTGCCAGTCCTGGTGTACGTGGCAGGTGCCCTAACCACTGAGTTATGGGCACCGAACCTAGTTTTTCTATTTTTAGTAGAGATGGGTCTTGCTGTTACTCAGGCTGGTCTTGAACTCCTGAGCTCAAGTGATCCTCACACCTTGGCCTCCCAGAGTGCTAGGATTATAGGCGTGAGCTACTACACCCAGCCACATTTGCTTCTTTATTCTGTCAGTTAAGCAAGTAACAAGACCAGAAAAGATCAAGGGTAGGAAAAATAGACTTCATCTTTAGATGAGAGAAGCTGCCACGTCACATCGGTAGGGTCAGAGGTACCAGAAGGAGATGAATTTTGGCCATTTTTGCAATCAGTCTACCACAATAAGGATGAGCTTTTGTAGAAATACTTTAGTGAGGTTCCCTTGGAGTGTCCCCAGTCAGCCAAACATATATTTATATCTTCAGTTGGGAGAAAGGACAATTTTATTAAATGGTGGAGATCAGCCCAAAGTTGGGCAGGCTGGCAACAGATTCTGGATTTTACCAGGCATAGGTAATATTTTTCTGTGCTTTACAAAGTTTTCCCATGCCCAATAACAACATGGATTTCTATGGATTTTCTATATTATAGAAATATGATATTTCTATTAATATTAAGCTCTTTGTATACAGCAGGTCATTTAATCCTCACAACTACCATATGAGGTATCATTATCTCTATTTTATAGATAAGGTAAATGAGGCTTAGGAAAGTTAAACAACCTAATCAACCAAGGTCTCTCAAGTATAACTTGGAGAGTATGGACTCAAACCCAGCCTACTCTGACCACAGAGCTGGTGGGAGATATTACAACACTAGGCTATTCAGTTGTCTGAAATGTAGAAGATCCTGCTACCTCTGCAGATTGGTCTGAGCATCCATTTGGAGGTACAGGAAAACCCAACAATTTTAATTTTAATAGGTAATATGATTTTTGTTTACAGTTAATATGCTAAAGCAGGTTAGTGTCATATCTTAAAGCAGCATCAGCAAGCTTTTTTTAAAAAAGCCAGATAGTGGGCAGCACCTGTGACTCAGTGGGTAGGGCTCCTCCCAGGAGTTGGAGGTTACTGTGAACTGTGACACCATCACACTCTACCCAGGGCGATAAAGTGAGACTCTGTCTCTAAAAAAAAAATAAAAAAAGCCAGACAGTAAATATTTTAGGCATGTGGATTCATATGTTTTCTGTTGCAACTCTCACCTTTGTTTTTTGTAGAACAAAAACAGCCAGAGACAGTATGTAAATAATGTGTATGACTGCGTGCCAACAAAACTTTATTTATTTAGGAGACAGAGCCTAAAGCTGTCACCCTGGGTAGAGTGCCTTGGCATCATAGCTCACAGTAACCTAGCTGGGATTACAGGTGCCCACCACAACACCCAGCTATTTTTTGGTTGCAGCTGTCATTGCTGTTTGGCAGGCCCAGGCTGGATTCAAACCACCAGCTCAGGTATATGTAGCTGGTGCCTTAGCTGCTTCAGCCACAGGTGCCAAGCCTTTTTTTTGAGACAAAGTCTCACTCTGTCATCCTCAGTAGAGTGCTGTGTATCACAGCTCACAGCAACCTCAAACTCTTGGGCTTAAATGATTCTCTTGCCTCAGCTTCTCGAGTAGCTGGGACTACAGGCGCCCACCACAACGTCTGACTATTTGTTGTTGCAGTTGCCACCACTGTTTCAGCTGGCCAGGGCCAGGTTCAAACCCCCACTCTCAGTATATGGGGCCTGTGCCCTACCCACTGAGCCATAGGTGCTGCCCAACAAAACTTTATTAAAAAAAAACAAACCAGGTAAGCAGCCAGATTTGTCAAGGAGAATATGATAAGAAGCCAGGACTTAGTAAAAATGCACTTTGTTCCAAAGTCAAGTTGGAAGTGCTCTCCAAATCCTCTCAATTGTTATAATAATAATGTGCATTTTAACTCATGTATGCTAACATGAGTTAAAGGCAAAATAAGGCAAAATCATCCCTATCATACAAATGTAAAAAATGGGCTCGATGCCTGTAGCACAATGGTTACAGTGCCAGCCATATACAGCGAGGCTAGCAGGTTTGAACTTGGCCCAGGCCAGCTAAACAACAATGATAACTGCAACAAAAAATAGCCGGGCATTGTGGTGGGTGCCTGTAGTCCCCAGTACTCAGGAGGCTGAGGCAAGAGTATTGCTTTATCCCAAGAGTTTAAGGTTGCTGTGAGCTGTGATGCCATGGCACTCTACCCAGGGTGACATAGTGAGACTCTGTCTCAAAAAAAAAAGTAAAAAATGTCAATGACTTCATTCAAATAATTAATGAGAAAAATAAGGCTGAGACATTAAAACTAGTTCAAAGGAAAATCCAAAGAACAAACACATATAGAGACAATCAGGAATGCTGGAATGAATTGGCCAATAGATGAAAAACTGACCAGTGTCTACAGGGATTAGATTATAAGGGTTAGGGCCAGGCATGGTGGCTCACACCTGTAATCCCAGCATTTTGAGAAGTCCAGGCAGAAGGATTGCTTGAGCCTGGGAGTTGGAGGCTATAGTGAGCTGTGATAATACCACTGCACTCCAGCCTGTGTGAGAGAGGGAGGCTCTGTTTCTGAAAGAAAAAAAAAAAAAAGAACATAATGTTTGGAATCTTCTCTTCCAGAGTCAATTGCATCTTCAGCAGATATAATTTACTTTCATGTCTATGAATAAAACTCCTTTGCATTACCATCAGTTTCTTAAACTTACAGAGTTGTGTGTAACTATCAGCTTGTGATGAAAACCACAGACTCCTATATAGTCAGATAACCCCAAAGGTTGTCTTAGATGACACCAGTGAGAATATGCTTAGTGATCTTATCCCATTCAGAAGTTTTCCTAATAATACACTGCAACTTTTTTGTTTTTTGAGACAGAGTCTCACTTTGTCACTCTTGGTAGAGTACTGTGGTATCATATCTCACTGCAACCTCAAACTCTTGGGCTCCAGCAATTCTCTTGTGTCAGCCTCCCAAGTAGCTGAGAATACAGGCACCCACTACAATGCCAAGCTATTTTTAGTAGAGACAGGGTTTTGTTTTTGCTCAGGCTGGTTTCGAACTCCTGACCTCAAGCAACCCACCAGCCTCACTCTGTCTCCTAGAGTGCTAGGAATATAGATGTGAGCCACCATGCTGACTTTTGTAACTTTTTTTTGAGATTGGATCTCACGGTGTTGCTGGAGTGCAGTAAAGTCATGATAGCTCACTGTAGCTTCAAATTGTGAGGCTCAACCAATGTTTCTGCCTCACCCTTCTAAGCAGCTGGGACTATAGGCACATGCCACTATGCTTGGCTACTTTTTTATTTTTTGTGGAGATAGGGTCATGCTATGTTGCTCAGGCTCATCTTGAACTCTTTAATCCATCTTTCTGCTTCAGCCTCCCAAACTGCTAGGATTACAGGAGTAAACCACCATGCCCAGCCCTATTGCAATTTTATTATTATTATGTTTAATCCAAAATTTCCCAGTAGGTGGTAGACATAACATTAGTGATACTGGAGATGATTTTAGGTGGTTGGACAAATTTTTCAATCTTAATAATCATATAATAATAGGTTATAAAATGAAAATAAATCTATCAAATTCATAATTTCACAGATGCTATTTTAAAAAACCCATATAGATAGATCACTGTCAAGTTTCAGAACACTATAGATAAGATTCTAAACTCCTGTAGAAAAAAAGTTTCTTACAAAGGAACAAGAATTAAACAAATATCAGACTTCACACAAGCAACACTGGATGCTTGAAAACAAAGAAAATATGCCTTCAAAGTTTGTAGCAAAAATTATTAAGTGTAGGATTTTATTTCCATTCAAATTTTCAATCAAAAGTGAGAGCAAAGCACATTCTCAAAAGTCAATAACTCAGAAGATTTAACACCCATATAAATTCCAGCTAAATGAAAAAGTTAAGTGTAATACAGACTTGTGTCAGCCCAGATGGGTAACAGACCAGATTTACCCTTCTGCCTCAAACAATGAGAACGATTAAACAAAATATATAAAACAATGATTTTCAAGACATTGGACATAAGACAACAAAGGACACTGATCCCTGAGAGATGAGAAAGTCATTAAGCCAGTCCAATAATTGTCCCATGTTAGTGCCTGGAGAGAGATTTCAGGGTGCAATTCAGGGAAGGGGGGAACCCAAACAAGACCCAGTGATGTGCCTGAGCTGAGAAGATGGGTCTGGGAGTGGAAGAGATGAAGCTGGGAGAAGCCAAAGCTCCAGAGTCTCCACAATAAAGTATCAGAAATGTGAAAGCTTCTCAGAGAGAATGAGTCTCCAAGCTTCTCCCTCAAGTCCTCTGCTGAGTACTTATCAACACACGTTTGTGAAGAAACTACAGTAGATGGCGAAAAGGACCACTCATGAGAAGCTCACACAGGGCCAGGCATAGTGATTGTTCCCACCAGCCAGACTTGAAAATCTCATAATGCATGGGCTATTGGGTAGAGTACTCAAAAGTGTCTTGTCCCAGTAGTGGGGGAAAATTAGCCCTAGATTAAATATTCTGCTCTCACCTAATGAAACTTAACAGCAAGAACTGAAAGGATCAAACTTTTCCCAGGGAATTTAGTTGTATCCAAGAGAAAAGCTCAAGAGTATTTATAGGTATATAAAAATATTGAGCACCCAACAAAGTAAAATTTACAATGTCTGGCATCTAATAAAAAAAAACCTATGAGGCACACAAAGAAGCTGAAAAATTACATGAGAAAAATCAATGAATCAAAACCAAATAAAATGGACATGTGATAGAATCATCAGAGAAGAGAGTTAGGTACAGCGGTTTGTGCCTGTGATCCTAGCTGCTTGAGAGGCTAAAGTGGGAGAATCACCTGAGCCTAGGCCAGCCTGGGCAACACAGAAAGACCCTGTCTCCTGAAAGAATGCATAATGAGTAGGCAAGGACATTATAACAGTTATTATAACTGTATTCCTTGCATCTCAAAATCTAGAGTATTAGCTTGTAATAGAGAAGTGATGTTCCCCTAGGAAGCATTTGGCAATGTTTACAGACCTACCTTTTGGTTGTCATAACTTGGGGTTAGTGGTGCTACTGGCTGGCATGAGTTAAGTAGAATCCAGGGATGCCATTAAATGTTCTGCAATGCACAGAAGAGGTTCTGTGCAACAAAAAAAATAATCTAGTTCACATTGTTAGTAATGCTGGGGTTGAGAAACGTTGATTTAGAGGAAGGACTGAATGTGTTAAGTAAATACATGGAAGATATGAAGAAGACAGAAATTGAATGTCTGGAGATAAATATGGCAATGACTAAGATGAAAAATACACTGGCAGGATAAATGCCAGCTTAGAGCTTGTAGAAAAATCATGAGAAGACTTGAAAACATGGCAATATAAACCAAGCAAAATGAAACTGCGACCAAAACAATAGGTCTAAGAAGGGAAAAAAGAAACAGATCATCATGTAATTGAAATCCAGAAAGGAAAGGTGACAGAAAAAAAAAATCTTGGAAGAAAGGAAAGACACAATGTTTCCACATTTGATAAAACCTACAAACCAACAGATCTATGTTTAACAAACCCCAAGTATAAGAAGAAAACTACAAGGGAGTATCAAAATTAAGTTGCTTAAAACAAGTTAGAAAGAGAAAATGTTAAAAGTGGGGTGGGAGGGGATAATGATGATGATAGAACATTTCTTGTAAGAGACAATGAAAAGCAAAGAAAGAAAGAAGGGAGGGAGGAAAGAAAGAGCAACACTAAAGTACTTAGAAAAGCTGTCAACCTAAAATTCTATATTAAAATATCTTTTTTTTTTTTTTGAGACAGAGTCTCAATTAGGCACCCTAGGTAGAGTGTCATGGCATCATCATAGCTCACAGCAACCTCAAACCCTTAGGCACAAGAGATCCTCTTGCCTTAGCCTCCCAAGTAGCTGGGATTACAGGCTCCTGCCACAAGACCTGGCTAAGTTTTCTATTTTTAGTAGAGATGGAGTCTCACTCTTGCTCAGTTTGGTCTCTGAATTCCTGAGCTCAGGTGATCCACCTTCTTTGGCCTCCTAGAGTGCTAGCATTACAGATGTGAGCTATCAAGACCTGCCTATATGAAAATATCTTTTAAAAATGAAGGCAAAAAGGCTGGGCTCAGTGGCTCATGCCTGGAATCCTAGCACTCTACAAGGCTGAGATGGCTGGACTGCTTGAGCTCAGGAGTGTGAGACCAGCCTGAGCAGGAGTGACACCCTGTCTTTACTAAAAAATAGGAAATATAGCTGGGTGTTGTGGTGGGTGCCTGTAGTCCTGGCTACTTTGGCGGCTGAAGTAAGATCACTTGCGCCCAAGATTTAGAGGCTGCTATGAGCTATCCTGATGCCAGATCTATTCTATCCAGGGCGACACAGTGAGAGACTCTGTCTCAAAATAAATAAATAAATAAACAAACAAACAAATAATAATAAAGTGAAGGCAACCTTTTTAGACATAAAAAGCTGAAGGAACTCATTACCAGCATATCCACATTACAAAAAAAGGGACTCTTTTAGACAGAGGAAAATAATAACAATTAGGAATATAAACTTACCAAAAGGAATAAAGATCACTGGATGTGCTAACTACGCAGGTAAGAATATAAGTTCTTTCTTATTATTTCAATATTTTAAAAAGATAATTACCTAGCTAGAGTAATTAGGCAAGTGAAAGAAATAAAAAGCATCCAAATTGGAAAGGAGGAAGCCAAATTGTCCCTGTTTATAGACAACATGATCTTATATGTAGAAAACCCTAAAAGCTCCACCAAGAAACTCTTAGAAGTGATAAATGGACTTAATAAAGTTGAATCAACATACAAAAGTCAGTAGGATTTCTATACACCAACCGTGAGCTACTGAAAAAAAGAGTCAAGAAAGCAACCCCATTTACAATAGCAACAAATAAACAAACGAAATAAAATAAACCTAGGACTATCTTTAACTAAGGAGGCGAAAGATCTCTAGACAGAACTATGTAACACTGATGAAAGAAATTGAAGGGGACATACAAAAATAAAAGACATCCCATGTTTATGACTTAGAAAAATTAATATTATAAAAATGATCATACTACCAAAAACAATATATAGATTCAATGCAATACCTATGAAAATATTAATGACATTCTTCAAAGAAATAGGAAAAAAAAATCCTGAAACTCCTATGGAACCGTGAAAAATCTTCAATAGTCAAAGCAATCCTGAGCAAAAAGAACAAAGCTGGAGGCATCACACTACTGAATTTCAAAATAAGCTACAAAACAGCATAGTAGAGTACTGGCATAAAAACAGAAATACACCAATGGAACAGAACAGAGAGCCCAGAAATAAATCCTGTGTTTACAGCCAACTGATTTTCAACAAAGGCATCAGCAACATTCACTGGGGAAGGAACAATCTCTTCAATAAACTATGCTGGGAAAACTGGATATTCACATGTGGAAAAATGAAACTTCATCCCTGTTTCCCATCGTATAAAAGATCAACTCAAAATGGATTAGAAGCTTAAATATAAGATCCAAAACTATGAATGAAAACACTTCAAGACTTGGGTCTGGGCAAAGATTTTATGGAGAAGATCTCAAAATCATGGGCAACAAAACGAAAAACAGACCAATGGGATTATATCAAACTAAAAAGCTTCTCCGGAGCAAAGGAAACGATTCATATAATGAAGAGATAATTTGCAGAACAGGAGAAAATTCTTGCAAACTGTTAATCCAACACGAGATTAATATCCAAAATACGCAAGGAACTCAAAAAAACTCAACAGCAAAAAAATAACAATCTGGCGGGATGTGGGGGCTTAACTTTGGGAAGTTAAGGCAAGAGGATTACTTGAAGTCAGGAGTTTGAGACCAGCCTGGACAACATAACATTATCCTCTCTCTATAAAAAATTTAAAAACTAACCAGTTGCAATGTGCATGTTTGCGGTCCTAGTTACTCAGGAATCTGAGAATAGAGGATTGCTTAGGCCTAGGAGTTTGAGGCTGCATGAGTTACAATTGTGCCACCACACTGTGGGTGATAGAGTGAGACTCTTGTGTCAAAAAACAGACAAAAATAATCTGATTTTAAAGTGGGCAAATCAGGGCGGCACCTGTGGCTCAAAGGAGTAGGGTGCCAGCCCCATATGCTGGAGGTGGCAGGTTCAAACACAGCCCCAGCCAAAAATTGCAAAAAAAAAAAAAAAAGTGGGCAAATGAAATGAGTTGACATTTCTCATATAAGAAAACACGCAAACAGCCAACAGGTGTATGAAAAATGTTCAACATCTCTAATTATCAGGGAAATGCAAATCAAAACCAAATGAGATATCTCACCCCATTTACAATGGCTGTTATCAAAAACCTCCCAAATATCCTAGTACTTTGGGAGGCTGAGATGGACAGATGGATTGAACTCAGAAGTTTGAGACCAACCTCAGCAAGAGTGAGATCCCATCTATAAAAATAGCTGGGCGTAGAGGAGGGAGGCAAGATGGCTGACTGAAGCCAGCTTTCGGCAGAGGCCCCCATCCAGAGGAAGAAATAATGGTCAGAAATAACTAAATAAAGCAGAAGATTGGGAGCTGAGCTAAGAGAGAGGATCGATAGGTTTGCATCACCCCTGCTGCCACAAATTAGGACACCAAGGAAACAAATTTCAGGTACAAAACCCATCCCAAAAAGGAAGGGAATCCTTCCCCTCCCCACCCCGGAGAGCAGCATGAGGCGAGTAGAGAACAGAGGACCTTTTGTGTCACCAAAGGGGAGAGAACAACTGAGGGTCGGGACTCCCTCCATGGAGCAATACCACTGTAAAAGTTGATCTAATATTCTCCCTACCTTCCTGAACTCTCATTCCACCCTTCCCCTTCTCCTGGAGGTCTGAAAGACTACCCCCTGCAAAATCAAGAGCTTGTTTGGCAGATTTTTGCTAGGACAGGGTACCTCAGAGCTGTGGGGCAGTTGCTGAAACTATAACTTTAATAGAGGCAGGGAGTCACAAGGGGAGAGAGACTTGCCCCATGTTGGAAAGAGCATAGCTCAGGACCCTTGCTACTGACCACTGATGGCAGCCGACTGGCTCCTGAACTTGCAGCCCACAGTGGGCATGATGGCTCCCCTGGCTCCTAAGACCGGCAGTCCACAGCTCGTGGTTGGCAACTCTACCCTTCAGCTGCCAGCAGGGCTCCTGGGATCCAAGTCAGTAGCTCCGCCCTCCATATCCCTGCCTGGCTTCTGTGACCCTTGCACACAGGACTCTGAGGCTCCTGTGACCTGCACACAGCAGTATCCCAGACAGTGGGGACAGTGGCAGCACTGCAACTGACAGTGGTGGTGGCGTCACGGTCCCTCCTACTGGGGTCAAATTGAGCTGCCAGTGGACCCTCGCTGCCTAGATGCTGAAGACTTTTTGAACTCTCCCACCTGATCAGTGTTTGTGTTGACTGGGACAATTGGTTTGGAACTCTTGACCTGGGCTGATCACCTGGGGACCCACCAAGGTTGTATCCTGGTTGTATTGTTGTGGGAGTGTGGGATTCTCCCCTTCCAGTTGTTGCCTGTGGTGGGGCGGGGTGTCTTAGTTGCTTATATATCTCCACAGCTGAGATTTAAGCCCAAAGTCACTGATTCACTAGAATTGGGCAGAGACTAGCTGAATATCAGTCAGCGCCACCTAGCCCCATCACACCAAGCAGGTCCCCAGAGTTTCAGGGTGTAGTTCTGAATGGGACCTGTGTAAAGCTCTAAGGGAAAAGCTTCAGTCCCAGTTCTTGGGGGAAAAGCTGGTTAATTACAACTCCAGGAGCCCTCAATTCCAGTTCACCTTGCCAGCTTCTCTAGCCAAATGGTGAAAAATAATCTTGGAGAATCAGCAGAAAAACTCTGGCAACATGAATAATCAGAGTAGATCAACTCTCCCAAGGAATAACAAAGGAGACACAATAGAAGATCCCATTCATAAACAAATGGCTGAGACGTCAGAAATCAAACTCAGAATTTGGATTGCAAATAAGATTAACAGAATAGAGGTAAAGATGGAATTAGAAATTCAAGGAGCATGTCAAAAGTTGTCTCAAGAATTCAATGAATTCAAAGACAAAAATCACCAAAGATTTGGCACATTGCAGCCCTCAAAGATCTGAGAAACATAGTAGAATCCCTCAGTAACAGAATGGAGCAGGCAGAAGATAGCTTTGAAATTGAAGACAAGCTTTTGAACACTCCCAAATGCTCAAAGAGGAAGAGAAGTGGAGAGCAAAAATGGATCATTCCCTGAGAGAATTGTGGGACTACTCCAAAAGAGCAAACATTCACCTCACAGGAATCCCTGAAAGAGAAGAGGATAGTCTGAATGTCAGATACTCTACTCCAAGAGGTAATTGAGGAGAACTTCCCAAGCATGGTAAGAGATACTGAAATTCAGATAGCAAATAGTTTCAGAACTCCAGCACAACTCAACCCAAATAAAGCATCTTCTAGACATATTGTAATTAACTTCATCAAAATTAATATGAAGGAGAAAATCCTGCAAGCAGCCACATGTAAAAAAAATCATAACCTACAAGGGGAAGAATATTAGAATGACTGCAGATCTCTTTGCTGAAACTTTTGAAGCTAGAAGAGGATGGTTATCAACCTTCAATCTCCTAAAACAAAACAACTTTTAGCCCAGGATCCTGTATCCAGCTAAATTGAGCTTCATTTATGATAGAGAAGTTAAATACTTTAATAACATATACACATTGAAGATATTGGCCAGCTCGGCACCTGTGGCTCAAGTGGCTAAGGTGCCAGCCACATACACCTAAGGTGGTGGGTTTGAATCCAGCCTGGACCCACCAAACAACAATGACAGCTGCAACCAAAAAATGGCCGGGTGTTGTGGCGGGCGCCTGTGGTCCCAGCTACTTGGGAGGCTGAGGCAGGAGACTCGCTTGAGCCCAGGAGTTGGAGGTTGCTGTGAGCTGTGAAGCCACGGCACTCTACCCAGGGGGATAGCTTGTGGCTCCGTCTCAAAAA